>VXBU01019147.1:76458-88158 GCA_013400315.1 Bombycilla garrulus
TGCAGGCAGACACACCCACAGCCTTGCCCTCACCCCCCGAGCAGGTCACCTTGTCACAGGACCTGCCTGTCCTAAACCCAGGCTGGCTGGGCCTGATGCCCTGGGTGTCCTGTTCCTGTTGCTGATGGCGCTCAAGGTGATCTGCTCTCTGGCACTGAGGGCAGGTGACAGGCCTCAAATTCCCTGGCATCTTCCTTCTGACCATTCCTGTAGATGTGTGTCACATTTGTCAACCTTCAGCTATCTGGGACCTCCCCAGTTTGCCTGGATGATTGGTAAATGATTGGAAGTGGCTCAGTGAGCTCTCTGCCAGCTCCCTCAGCACCCCTGGGTGGATCCCATCCCACCACTTGGGAGTGTCCAGGTGTTCCAGCAGCTCACTGATCATTCCCTCATGGAGTATGGGGGCAACACTCTGATTCCATCCCTGTCTTGCTGTTCAGGGTGCTGACTAAACAAGGTAAATGTACTGTCCAGTATTCTTCTTCCCAATGAAATTTGTCTTTGAAAAAAAAATGAATGCATATGCTTGGAAAAAAAAATGCAGGCAAAAAATGCCTAGACTAAATGAACTAAAAGATAACTACAAACCACTTGTAAAACACCGATGTGGCAAAGAACACCTACATCTCAGATGCTTACAAACAGAGTCCAAGTAAGCCGACAACAAAAATACTGGTGTTTCTACTTGCTAACTGTAAAGACTTTTTAAAGTGCCAGATAATATACTCTCACTCTAAAACATTAAAAATATTTTAAAATATTTAGTTTAAGAAATTAAGATAATCTAGACCAATGCAATGTGAATTACAACAATAATTCAGTTACTTTTCCAGTGAAGGCATTAAATTGGAACATTTTTATGATTTTACACAGTGCAATGGGATTAAGCCTTACCTAATGACTTTCTTACTTGGGATGTGCTACAGTGAACATCTGACAGTACAAATCAGTGTTATCAAAATGAAACATAAGAACTGGGGGATAAGAAGATGTGAAACAAGTGATACAGTCAGGAAAAAAAAAAGTTTGTCACATTTTTCAAACTATCTTTTTAACATAAAAGCATTTGAAGTTATCATAAATACAAAAATTAGTAAACTTTCAACCACTATAAAAATTCATAGTTGTAACTCACAAATGAAACATGTGCATTTACACATAGCTTACATAACATATTCCAACAAGGCAAAACACAACACAGTACTGTTCTCACTTCCTTACTTGTCAGCCAGCCTAATCTGGAAGACAAGCATCCTCATGACCACCACAATGATTTTAAGTCACTTATTCTGTTTTCTTTGCTTGCTTTTTCTTAGCACCCTCATAGTGCTGCTCAGAAGGCTGGTCACAGACTGAAGAGCCGTTGGAAGATGTTGCACCTTCACCCTTCACTTTGGAAGGTGTCTTTCGTGAGCCAAAAAACATTTGGCTCACTGCAGCCTCAAAGGGAGCAAATGGAGAAGCTGCACGTCTCGTCAACATCATTTTTACCTATGAAGAACAAGGATCAAGTTACAATAAAAGTTGTGATGGCTTCACAGGTAAACAAGCTCAAAGCTGAAGGGGTGTATGGCATTTTCAACTTTCTACACAATGATGAGGCTGTGCCACTAACAGAAGTCTGATTATTTTAGCTGAAATTGGTCAAAGAATGTTCTGCTTTCTGACCAACACTCTTCACAAAGCTATGAAGGGGATCTACAGGGAGGAACTGTAGCAACAGGACAAGGGGGAGCATACAAATTGAAAGAGGGGAAATTTAAGCTGGATTCTAGGAAGAAATTCTTTATGGTGAGGGTGGTGAGATACAGGTTGCCCTGAGATGTAGCTGATACCCCAACCCTCGAGACCAGGTGATACTCAAAACCAGGTTGGATAAAAGCCTTGACAAACCTGACCTAGTAGAATTTGTCTCTGCCCATGGTAGGGGGATGGAAAGGGATGATCTTTGAGGTCCCTTCCAGCCCTTAACATTGTATGACTCTGTGATTCTATGAGCTATATACAAACAATGTGCATAAAAAAACTCTCCATAAGAGGAGTCATTCTGAGAGTAAATCTCATTTAATGTCATATAACTAAAGTGAAGAGCAACTTTCATGTGTAAGTTTTGTACCTTGCTCAAACTGAAAAGCTGCAAACAGAGTGGATTCCTTCCACTTAAATTGGAAGAACGGAATATGTAAGGACCTGAATGTACAGGTGGATAACCAGATTTTAATTAGAATCCCAGACAGATACATTCATTCCATAAAGTTCAGAGATTTAGGTGCGCACCCCTTGGGACACAGAATCAGGATTGAAAAACCTGTTTTTCAGATCGGGGTACCGGACAAGTTTACAGTGCAACAGTTTCTATAGCTTCCAGAGACACAACAAGTTTCTAGGAGATATTATTACAGCGCTAGGCCAAATACACTGTTGCTTAATTACTTTCTTAGCAAAGTGGGCGGTCAACTTCCTGACTGTCAGTACAACCATCAGTGTAAGGATTTAGTTACTCCAGACAGACAGCCAGCTTCTGTGGACACCTGCAATTTGTCACTTCCAGAATAACATCCCTTTCCTTCTCCATTCCCAGCACCCACAGTTCAATAATGCCTTTATCAATTCAGATGGAAAATAAAGGACATAAGCCTCAAGTCTTGGCTCCCTAAAGAAATTTCTGCAGGATTAAACTTGTCAGATCCTTCACAGAAAGGAGACTGGCAACCACACTTCCACACTTTCTCTGATTTGTTCAACACCAGCCTTGAAGCTCTTAAAATTGCCAGATATCTGCTCACAGAGATTATGTTTTCTTATAAACTAAAAGAAAGACGTCATCCTGGAAATGAGTAAGACTGGAGGGACTAAAGACTTCAGTAGAGAAGTAGTTTCTATTTTATTACAAAATAGTTACAGCTACTTCAAAGTAGTTTTGGTATGCTTTCCCTTCCCACCCAAACACTTGTTTTGTGAACAGTTTAAATCAAATGAGAATCCAGCTGGTTTGTTTTACCAACCCACTGGCGACTGCATAGGTATCAACCACTGGCGACTACATACAAAAGACAAAGAACAGGAGAGTCTCTTTCTAAAAAAATAGCTTTTTTTGAAATTACAGACTTACAAGCCTGTAACATCAAATACTGAGTGCCAAAATTCCTGATTTTTTTTCTTTTCCTCCCTGTCCCCCACTTTCATTGAACAGAATCACTAACAGAACAGGTCTTCCATTCTGTTCATATATAGAATGGTCAACACATGACTTCAGCAGGAGCTGGCCTTCCCATCCAGAAGCCTGCATTTTAACAAGTAAATAAAAAATTTTCTGTTATTTGGTCACTAGTAACACTTTCAAATTCTTACCTTGAAGACAACAAGAAAGATGGTGTAAAAAAACACAAGGTTGTGTTTTGCTATTGGCAAGTACTGTCTGCGTTGCAGGGTGAAAAGAACTGCTCCTATTAAAGTTACCTTCACAGGGCTAGAAATCAAACAAAGAATGTTAATTTCTCTTCTCTGCTCTACTGTGGAAGCTGCCTAGAAAGCAATACATGTTTGTAGTGCGCAAAAGACTGAATAGAACTAATGAAAACTTGTGGTAATTGATAAGATCCAAAATTCAGCTATCACTAAATTAAGATTTTCACTTTATGTACTATTACTATGCTTTTTGTCTTTAAATCATCAAGTCCAGCACTACTTTGCGCTACCCAGCAAACTCCTATTTGACAAATACTCCTCAAATCAATGCTTCTTTTGAGACTTTATATGTCAGCTTGATTCTCTTCCTCTCCCAATGTATCTTACTGAAGAGTTAAATTACAGAGCTCACACTACTTGGACTAGAAGTAAAAACAGGTTCCTATACTATACAATACTCCAGGAGTTAGTTACTCCAAGGAGTTGCTTAAGGTGTTGAAGAGTAACATAGTCCAAGTCTTGGTCCAGTGTAACACTCCACCAGCTCTGGGGCTGTATCAGCTTAGACCTGACTGGAGCCAGGCCTGTGTTACCAGGGTTTGTCAACCCAGCTGTGCTGACCTGAGACATGCAAAGGTTTGCAATCTATTTCCAGTCTACAGCAATCTTTGTTGCGGTACTATATCCCTTCCCAGGTATGTAGCCAGAAAGCAAGAGATCTTTGGTCAGTTATCCAGAATTCTGTGCATTTCAAAATCTGCATGTGACATGTACAGGTGACATTATTACAGAGCATCTACTGTAGATCTGCTCTTCAGTGTCTTCTCAGTGACCAAAAAACTGCATCAGCTTCCTGCTCAAGAAGCCCAAAAAAACCCCCTGTGTACACAGGCATTTCAACCATTTGCAGGATGTTTGATGTGTTTAACTCTGTAACTTAGTTCAACTTAATGCTCTTAAGGTTTATACATAAATAAAGCTTTTCTAAATCTTTTTTGAGTTACTTTGAGCCGTACCCACAGTGGAGAGGAGAATATATGCAAGTGATGCCAATCAGTAAGCATTGCTCTGATGTTGCACCTGTAAAGAGAGTTTTATTTGTGCTTTTTATTTTTTTCTGCTACTTTTGAGTCACCTCTTCTTCTGGAAGTTTACTTTCAAGACTGCCATTATGGCACTGACAAGAGAAAGAGAAATTCTAAATACTTAGAATTTCAAAAAAGCCAACAACTAACATAATTCACAAAAAGTTGAAATACTGCCAAGGAGAAGGCTACAAATGTCTCTCCTGTTATTCTATGTCTAGGAGTGGCTGCTGAAAAGAAAGATGGCTTTAAAAAAAAATAAAATTATTATTTTTAAAGACCTGACTGTAACCTGGGAAAGATCAAAAGAATTTTAGGAAATTATCACAGTGACCTTATCTTGACTTACAATAATAGCTTGTGGCTTTCCAGCCTGTTTCAATTCTCATTTTACAGAGAAAAACAGGAGGCATGTAATATTCTTCATTCTTGCTTTGCAAGAGAAGTAACTTTTCCCATCTTGCAGGTCATTTCTGCTATACTGAATAACCAATTTGTACCTTCTCAAATAATTGATGTCTTTGGAGGAAAATAGCAGTGGCAGCAAAAGTGAGAGTGACAGTGTTCAAAGGAAGCCATCCTAGTGATGCTCAGAACATACACCACAATTCACTTGTGTATTTCTAGTACCACTGTACTTTCATTTTAGATAGAAGACCGTGTCCCTATTAGACAAACTGAGCCATTATTGCTTTATAGCAACTCCCCACAAGGTCTTTACTACTATCTGATAAGTTTTGTTGACTTTTCTTCCCATTTGCAGCTCCTAGGCTGTGAACATAAAATGATTAAAACATCTTTTGAAAGTCCCAAAGACCATTGTCCCATCTTTCAAAGGACACACACCAAAACAGTACAAATACATCCTAATGTGTTTTTTTTTTTTTGCCTCAACCACTGAAAGTAAACATCAACACAAGGAATTAGAAAAACAACAGCTAACTTGTTGCAATTTCTAAAAAAAAACTTACTAGGACATGTGCAGGAGCTCGTTGGTTTCAGGTTTCCACACTCCCCTCACCAGCTGCTCGAAGTTGGAAATGAGGCCACCACCAGCACCTGAAATTGCAGAGATTTATGGCAAGTTTTCACTGACTGCTACCACTGCCATGCCATTGCTCCCAGAAAAACTCATGACACCAGGTGCTAAATGTGGCATCAAAGCCCAGACTTAAAAAGGCTTAATCCAGCCTTTCATGCAAACAAGACTCAAACAGCCATGAAACCTCAGGGGTTGAGATACTCAGCAAGAACCTCAGGTCTGCCTGTAAGTAACAGCAACTGAACTGATGCAGTCATCATATTCACACGTGTTGCTTCCCACAGCAGCACAGAATCAAGCAGAAACAAGAGCTGCACAACTGCTTTCTAAAGTGACCCTGACAGTGTGGCTGCAAATTCAGCTCTCAAGAAGGTGGCTTCCAGAGTTCCAAATGGCAGGCAGGCAAGAAGGGTCACCCCCATGTTTAAAATCACGTAATGGTTACAACCCAAAAACCTAAGCTAACCAGTTTTCTTCTTCAGCCTTGTGCAAGGACAGAGCTCTGAGGCAATAACAGTGTTGGAAAGTTCAGCAACAGCTACACAGAAGATATACTTCTTCACTGTCCTCAACTGCCCATCCCATGAGTTCTCGTAAGACTTTCTGAAGGGAGCTTCCCTCAAAGTCCTTCAATGTCACCCTTAATTCAGGCAGAAAATCTGCAGCACAGGCTTTTTCCTTGAGGGAACATCAGGCTGCATCAGGACTACCATGCCCAGCACAGTAAGGATGGTGTCACAGTTCTGCTGAGGGGATAGATATTTAAACACCACTCCAAAAAACCCCAAACCCTCAGAACAAGATGCTGTGCACGTTACCTCTTGCCCACCCCACAGCTATCATGACAAGCCAGGCATCTTTGTAGACAGTGTCTGCATGCGCAATGCCATCTGTGATCTTCCAAGTCCTTGTCACTTCTTTCATTCCTGACACCAGAAGACGAAGAGGCAGACAGGAAAAGCAGCGGTAGAATATGTCTTCTGGGCAGTAAAACACCAGATACCTGAAAATTATCAGAAAAAAAAATTAGCCACTTTTTTGCTAAGGAATTACCTTTTCATAATCTGTAAAGTTATTTTTGGAATATGACCAGCAATGCCTGATATGCTACTGACAACAAAGTCTCGTAGTACTCATCTTGAAACAAATTTGAAAAGCTTCTAAGCTCACCTGAGCTTTTGCACCAAAATCAAACACTATTGCCTCATTGTCCCAGAGAAGAATCCATTAAAGTCCATGTGAAACTGCTTTACATTTTTCCAACTGTTCAACACCTTGTATATCACACTTTCATAATTCAAGTTATTAAAGTAGTATCAGATTGACTTTGTGTAGTTTGAGTTTATTTGTGAGTTATTTTTTGTTTAGTTTGGTGTAGAGGGTTGTTTTGGTTTGTATTTTTGTTTGGGAATTTTTTTTAATAAGATTACAACAGGATGGTAAACTAAATGCTGACTTTATGCCTCCAGACTGTAGGTGCCTAGAATTACATAACCTCAGCAATAATGCCTCCACTAGTTAGTATCATGCTAGATGAAATGCATGGCTATTTTTAAACACATTTAACATCTTAGTACTCACCAATTCTACCTTTTCCAGCTTTCCAGTTACAAGCACATTTCTTTATTCAAACACTGAAAGAACACTACTCAAAATACCTTTGATCAACTTGCTTTTAAAACCAAGTAAAGATGACTAACAGTTAAATCTTAAGTGACAGTAAATTTTAGAAGACTAGGTTGAGTTTTATTGTATCTCTTCAATAATAAAAAAATCAGTTCTTATTGAGACATTCATAAAAACACAATCAAGATTAAGTATCTTGATTAAATTATCTTAAGTAGATTATGTCAGCACAGGAGTAAGAGAGTAATAATTGCATAAGAGCAGAGAAAGTGTTTAAAAAGAAGGATAACTTTGTTTTCTTAAAAAAAAAAAAAAGACATGCCTCTTTGCCTTAAGGCTATTGATGTCAATCCTGCCTACCAAGAATTTCTGAGGCCTTCCCCTTTATCTCTTATTATTAAGTCTGTAGGCAACCAAGCTTCAGCTGATATGAAGCCAAAGATGTAGAGAGAGGATGTATTTTAGAGGCTACTGCAATAAGCCATTTAAGCAACCTACTCACCAAACAACTCATTTCAGAATTAACTTAGATCTGCAGAACGTGGGTTCAGGGCCCTGAGGCACAGGTGACGAGACTGAGGCTGGCACTGAAGACCCACCACGGCATTCATTCCTGCCTGTAATCTCTGCTAACAGCAGATGCCGCTGTCCTACAAACTATTCAGGAGGATTCCCCAAGCTCAGCACAACTCCACTCACTCTCCACCTCCAAGAGTGGCCTGGGGAATTTAATTTTGCATCATCTGGGACCAGGAATTAAGGTCATTACACTCAGGAAGAGGGAAATTTGTAAAGCTGGAAGCTTAAAATGTTTCGCAATGTTCACATCTCCTCACTAAAACCTCGTTTAATTTGTGCACAGCAAATCACAATTTGACCATGTTGAGCTAAACAGAAATCCTGTTCTCCTCAAGTGTACTCCTAGCTCATGTCACTGCCCACATCAGCCTAACAGAACCACAGACAGGTTCTGTAAGCTCTGTTAATAATTCAGTAATAATATTAATTTCCCCAATTAGTTTAAATTAAATATGTCATC
The DNA here is from genome assembly GCA_013400315.1 of Bombycilla garrulus. Classification (NCBI taxonomy): domain Eukaryota; kingdom Metazoa; phylum Chordata; class Aves; order Passeriformes; family Bombycillidae; genus Bombycilla; species Bombycilla garrulus. Next base: position 84,662 of record VXBU01019147.1, read on the forward strand.
TTCTACTGCAATACAAAGATCATAAAACTAATACATATACCCAGACAAGTAGAAACATTTGCTTTCATTTTCATAACTTCCAATTGTAAAACTTATGGGGCTAGTGGAACTAAAGGATTTTAAGCAGGCCAGACTATCCAAATACAGTGACTGAGCTTTCTAAATTCAAAACCCCACTGCTGCTCATAATTTTTCTTAAGTTTGAAGTTTTCTTCAATGCTTACTTTCTGGAGCAAATGAACTCCACTGGAAGGCCACATTTAGATGAAAATAACTCCAGATTTTTTTGGTTTTTGTTTTTTCACTCCACAGCAGGCCAAAACTTGATTCAATCATACAATTCAGCTCACTACTATCTCCCACCACAACACCCAGCCACTTGGGAAGGAATGAAATACAGAAAAAAAAAAAGTGTCTGATAGTAGGAATTGGAGGAAGGATGTGTCTTGGAACCTCAGTTACAGGAAAATCCAAAATTCTTACATCAGCCAGGTTTTGATCTTCAAGAGTTACTTCTGAAAAACTTTATTGTGTTTATGACATACTTATGTTCAGCAAATCAGCAACTGAATTAACTTTTTTAAAAAGTAATGTTTGCAGCTGTTTGACCAGGAATACTATAAAAACCTAAGGCAAGTCTAACCTAGCAACAGCGCATTTTGTTACACAACAGGCTGCAAGAGTTGCTCTCTATTCCCAGAGAATAGGATCGTAACAGCTGCTGTGACCCTCTGGACGAAGACACAGCAACTAAATTCACAACACTTTCAAAAATCTGATTTACATGGCACCTTGATGGTACAGTATCAGTTTAGAGCTTATAGCTTCCTTAGAGCCAACATCACCCATCCTACCCAATTATGGCTGCTTACCAGACAGAGGATGCCAGTAGAATATTTACGGTCTTTACCAGAAATGCTACTGGAGGTTCACCAAGCATCAATGAAGACAAAACTGAGCCCCCAAAGCAATAAAGCATTGCACTGAACCAGCAGGCCAATGGGCTTCGGACTGACACTTCCACAACTCCTGTGGGGAAAAAAAAAAAAAAAGCATAAACAGAAATGAAAACTGGAGAATAACATCACGTTTTAAAGGTCAGTATTTTTCAATTTAGTTATTTTAGGTAATGAAAAATCCTCCAGCAATTGTCAGGCTCTCACAGGAAAAATTTCCAGAAATACAAACCTCAAGGTACAGTGACTTTAACTTACAACTCCTAAACAGAAGTGAAAGGCTCACAAAGTGTTCTCTGAACATCTTTTGTGCATTAGTTTGTTATATCTGGATACCAAGAAGAAAAAGCTTTCAGAGCATGGCAGCAAGGTCTTATTGTTAACAGCCTGACACAGAGACACTCTTCTTTCAAATATGTATTAAAAACACCTAAGTGGCTTATCTAAACAGGATTGCTAACATTTTGAGGGCTATTCTAGGAATCCCATTTCTGCTCTTGAGTGCTCCAAGAACTCAAGGTAACTATTTTCCCTTCTTTCCTCCTAATACCCTGCTGTGATTGCTGGCCAAAATGAAAATGTCATCCAAGATAATTATCAAATCGTTTTGACCTGGACTCTTGAAGAGAGGAAAAAAGGTTACCTTGAACTATAATAATAAATGCAAATTTCCCTCATTATTAAAAAGTTGGCAATTCTGTTTATTTCATGAATGAAATGAACTATGCTTTTAAAATGCAAGTGAACTGTGCCAAAAAGAATACTTAATATTAAAAGATTATACTGGAGGTAATGGGAAGTATTAACCATTTTCAGAGGAAAACATTGTAACTAAGCTAGGAATATCCTCAAATAGGACATGGTTTTGACTATTCCCTTCCACTTTAAAAGTTCTGTGTTGCCAAAGCTTCCCCTTTACATTGGTTCTGAGCACTGTTTGCCTGAACAAACAAGTTTCATTTTCCACAGTCCAAAGACTGAAGTTCACAAAAGCACTACTGTCTGCCCTAAAATGAAATTTGACATCTGTTCCAAATTCAGAGTAGAAGCTTCGGTTTACCAGGCATTTCTGTGGGAAAAGAAGCTTCTTCCCTAAAATGAGAGGCTCAAACATTTAAAAAAGCATACAGCACTCTCAATACAGTTCATTAAATACATTAATATAGGAATGAACTGTTCCACTCTTAGTGCTGGCATAGATATCAAGTATTGCAGCATTATCTAAATGCCCATGTAACAGCCAATTTATAAAAATGACCACTCCTAAGCATTACAGAATACCTGAATATAAAATAACATCTCTTTAGCCTTTCAGAAGACAAATTCAGTTTTAAGTAGGCCACATGTTTTTATACAAAGTGGTCATTTATATTTGTCCTCTGATGCATCCTCTAAAATTAATGAGGCATCACAAAACCATGCAACAGTGCATCTGCCAGAAGACCTCTAGCCCTGCAGATGTACACTTCAGAAAGTCAAGGAAAGGTTTCAAAGCACAAGGACCAATTTTGAATGCGGTTTTAAATATTGTTCCTGAACAACAGTAACACTAAAAAAATAAAAAAAGGAAAAAAGTCCAAATGAAAGATGCAAAAGAAAAACCAAATCAATCAAACAAAAACACTCTAACAAACAAACATAAAAACCCCTTACCAACTAACTAGTTCTGTCAATAGGATTATATCTGCTTTAAACTTTTTAGCATGTTCCAAATAGGCAATAATGCATACTACACACACACCTAGCAAGCAAACCAGGAGAATTTTTACAAGTTTTTTTTTAATACCCTCATTCAACCATATACAATATCATTAGTTAAGATAAAGGATTTATAGAGTTGGACTTAACAGAGCAAAACTGCGCTGAAATTATTTCTCCTCAAATCACCTGAAACACATCATAGAAAAATGTCAGGAGCAAACCTAATATGACACATCCTCAACCATGGACATGTTTTGGTGTCCCTCCATCCCCCCCAAAAAAAAGAAAATTGCCAGGTATACAACTGGCTGGAGTTACAAGCAAGCAACTCCTAAGGCATCCTAAAAGCACTAATCAAGAACTCTTGCAGAAAGCAACAAGCTGGTTGTCACTGCTGTAGTTTGCGAGCCACAAGTGAGCAAGAAAGCCTGACTAGGAGGATTGGAAAAGTCCCAGTTAGTGTGCACCCACCCATGATCCAAATGCCCACACTGAATCTGATTTGAAGCAGTGGGGGTGGGTTGGTATTTTAATGAGACACTAATCTGGGATAAAACAAACATAGCTGTAACTTGACCACACACTTCTTACATCATCAGGCACTCAAGGCTATCCCCTTATTTCCCTGTCAAATATAGCCAGTGTTGTAAGTTTCCAAAAAGAACATAAAGCCTGGACAGCGTTAATCGACAATAATATATCCATACTGAGAATTCATGATAACTGCTATTTCAGTTATGATTTAATACACAGTTCAAACCACTTGGGAAGTAGGAAACAGGCCAGCAGGCAGTCACCTGGATTACAGTTATTAATTCCAAGTATTAGAAAATACTCAGG
>VXBU01019147.1:88178-109475 GCA_013400315.1 Bombycilla garrulus
TACAGTGAAAAAAAAAAAAAAAAAAAAAAAAAAAAAGAAAAAAAATAGAACCATCTGACAGCAATTTTACTTTCCATAAGTGTTGTCTCACTAAAACTATGCTGATGGAAAGCAAAGAGACCTCTCATCCTGGTCTTTAGGTGTGCTCATTCCGGAGGAAAGTTTAAAGGTATTGCATGATAATGTCTGAAAGTCCCTTTCTAAATGGAACAGACTCATTACACAACACCACAGCCCAGCACCCAGTTAAAAAAGTTTTGCAGCATTAACAAAGTTTGGTGAAGATTCTAGAATACAAAAGCACTTTATACCAGTCTTCACAGTCTGTTAAGTGCATTTCCTCAGCAGAAGGTCAAAATTCACCTTGGGACACTTAAGAAGGGACCAAAGAACAAGCTCTCACTAAACAAACTGTGCAGAGCCTTAGAAATCTGAGGCAAGCAGTAACTCCCACATTTGCACTGTAATCCCAACAGACAGCTCAGTTTCCTGTACAGTTATCACCTGGGATACACACTTACTGTAAACATGTCTGAACCCACACCACAAGAAGCTTGTAGCAAAAAAAAAACAACAAAAACAGAAACCAACCCAGACTTTGGGTTAGCAGCCACAGTGTAAAAGATTTTCTGGAAGAGAGCATGCAGAGCCTGAAATACCATCACACGCTCTCATACAAAACCTCATTAGTGGAAGTGGAAAGCTTTGCTAAATTCACTTTACGATCTATGGGGTACAATGCTGACAAGCAACTGGCACAGGACCTACCCATGAGAGCCCCCAGCTTTTTCCTACAAGGCAGAATCGCCTTTACACCCTCCTGCACACACAGGGTGTGTGAAGGATGGAAAGTCTAGTATCTCTCCTCTCAGATGCAATTCTGGGCAGAGAGATATTGGCCTGTGTTACACACGCCTTCTCTGAACCCATAAACCTAACTTCGAGGGGCCTCAGCCCTTTTACTCCTTACACTTTAAAACTGAAACAAACAAATAACTGAATTAAAANNAAAAAAGTTTCCACCAAAACTCTTGGTTCATTTCGCCAGCGCCTCTTAAGTTCTGGAACGCGAGAAAAGCTTGGCCAGGTGTCTTCGGCGGGCAGTGAAACATCGCTTACTGACAGACGGGCTAATGCGGGCGGCAGACAATCCTATTTGCACGGCCATGGGGTAACCGGGACGGCAGCCTCCCTCGGGGCCCCATCCTCACCCGGCCGGGGCTGAGCACCCCGCGGGACACACGGGGCACAGGGCCGAGGGAACACGGGGGAACACCGGCATTGCCATGGGGGTGTGGGGTGTCCGCCCCGTCCCGTCTCGCCCCGCTCACCCCGCTGCTCCTTCAGCGCCAGGACGGAGGCGACATAATGCGCCAAGTCGAAGAAAGGGAACATGCGGAGGCGGGAGAAGCTCAGCGGCACCTGCCACAGCTCCATAGCCGGGCACGGAGCTCCCGGAGCGGCTGCCCGGGACGGCAGAGGCGGGAGCGCGCTCAGAACGCGGCCTGGCCGCTCCCGGCCGCCGTCAGCCCGGGGCGGGGCGGGGCGGGCGCGGCGCCTCACGGGCCGGAGCCCTCCCTCAGCTCCGCGGCTCGGCTCTCCGGGCTGTCTGCTGCACCTTTTGTGTGCCTTTTTTGGTCAAAATACTGATAGTCCTGCTCCATGTACATTTTGAGATCGGTTGTGGCCTTCCTCCTGCGTTTGTGCTGCTTCCCTGCGCAGCTGGTGCGCAGGTCACTACACTTGCCCTGATACATTTTTTCTCTTTTTTTCTTTCTTGTTGAATATTTCTGAAGCTCATCAAGAATATTTAGCATTACCAACGTGTACGGTTGGTTCCACATGTGGTCTATCCCAGGCTGATGCCATCTATTCATCAATTGCTGAGGATATTAATGTACACCACATCTGTTAGAGCTCAGCAGAAACTCTTTAATGCATCTTTACATCCATTTTGATAGTGAAGGCCATCGCTAACTTTGCCTCCTTGAACATCTATATCCAGTGTTGCACCAATCCCACAGTATTTTCAGCAAAGCTAGTTTGCTTGTGAAGTACCCAAGTGAAACATTTTCAAAGATCTGCTAACTTCAAGATACATTGACATCTGCTTTTCCTTTGTTCACCAGACTAGCTGACTCGAAGGATCTGAAAGAAATTCGTGTAATCAGGATGGCTGGGGTTGGAGGGGTCCTTAAAGTTTATTCATGGGCAGGGACACCTTCCGCTATCCCAGGTTTCCCCAAGCTCCATCCAGCCTGTCCATGGACACTTCCCCAGGAATGGGGCAGCCGCAGCTTCTCTGGGTACTTTGTGCCAGGACCACACCATCTTCCCAAGGAAGAATTATTTCCTCATACCTAATCTAAAGCTATTCTCTTTCAGTATGAAGCCATACTTGTCTCTAACTACATGCTCTTGTAAACAGTCTCTTAATCTTTCTGACAGGCTCCCTTCAGGCACTGGAAAGCTTCAATTTTGTCCCCCCGAAGCCAAGGTACACTAACTTGGCACTGTTCTTGATGGAACACTGTTAAGGTTTGTTGTTCTCTTCTTTTCTGCATATTAATCTGTTTTTTCCCCCTGCTCTGGAGATGGAGGTTAAGTTTACTAGTTGGTGAATTTTTGGCTGCTTTTCCCTGCTAAATTTTCCCATATCTGTTTCTGTCTTTTCCATTCAGCTTCCACATGCTGGTGGAAAGAACTCTTAAAGGTTCTAAGTTTTGCACACTGCATGGTGGAGTTAAGCAAAGCAGTCTGAAGATGTGCAGCTTTCACAGGTGCTCTTGAACTTCTTCTTTGTCTACCAAGAGCTAATTTCAGGAAATAACTGAAATTGTAGAATCATTCTGGGAAAAAGGTTTATGCCGTATCCCAGAACAATTTCAGCTTGCTATGAATAGCCAGCTAGTATTTTCATTGATTTGCCTTTTATCAGTACCATATTGGCAGAATAAGTTCCTATTCTCAATGTCTCTTCCTTTCTTTGCGTCCAGTGACTCATTTGCTCCCCGAGAATTGACCCATGCATGTGCAGCTCATTTCTATTTCCTGGCCATTTCCATCTTCATTTAATCTACGTGAAGAGATTCTAATTTAGTCAAAGTGCGCTCTTACTAGCTTTGTCATCAAGAAATCTAGTTCTTATTTTCTGTTGTGCTTATGTGCAGACTCAGAAACCAGGGCTTGTTTTCTGGAGCAGGATATCGACTTGCACCAGTTTTCAGGTAATAAGACAAAAGACATTAATAAGCTGCATTCTGTGTGGAAATCCGTCCAGCATCATTTTGTTTCCCCCTGAGCAGGGCTGTGTGTGTATGCAGCTGCAGCCACCGAGCTACTGATACGATTTAAAACGATGTAGTCTCTTTCACTCCTTGCAGTACTGGTTTATCCCCACCGAGTGGCATCCGTTTCGTTGCTAGGCAGTGAAAGCTGCGCAGGCTATCTTGTAAATAATTATAGAAGGAGAGAGGGATAAATGAAAATGGCAGTGACCACAGGGAACCTAAAGTGACACCAAAAAAAAAAAAAAAAAAGTCGCAATTTGGGCCAGCAACATCTGCTCTGCAGCCACCCCTGTGCCTGTAACTTTTATATATATATCCAAATTCTTTAACATGCCAGCAGTGCTACTTCTACTGGTGCTATGTTGCAGCAGATCAGCAATACCTGCCTGAACTTTCAGTTTTTAGCCAGGTCCTCAAATACATAATACTGCACTGTCACTGCACCTGAAGTCTGGCTCTCCAAGGCAGAGTTGTGCTGATTTGGGCTGGGGTAAAGTTAATTTCCTTCCTGAAGGCTGGTGTGGGGCTGTGTTTTGGATTTGTGCTGAACTCAGGGGTGATGATACAGAAATTGTTTTTTTGTTCCCGAGCAGAGATTGAACAGAGCCAAGGCCTTTGTTGCCTCTCCTCATGCTGAGGAGAGCGAGCCAGGACAGGGGACCCCAACTGACCCAAGGGACATTCCAGACCATGTGACATCATGCTCAGTGTATAAAGGTGGGAGCAGGGGGGAAGAAAGGGGGAACATTTGGAGAGGTGTCATTTGTCCTCCCAAGTCACTGTTCTGTGTGGTGGGACCCTGCACTGCTGGGAATGGCTGAACACCAGCCCATCTATGCGAAGCAGGAAATTCATCCCTCATTTTGCTTTGCTTGTGTGAGCAACTTTTGCTTCCTTTATTAAACTGCTGTTGTCCCAACCTGTGAACTTTTACCCTTCCAATTCTCTCCCCAGTCCCATTGGTGGGAGAGTGAGAGAGTGGCTGCAGTGGGCTGGGCTGGTGGCTGGGGTTAAACAACACAGAGGTAGTTGGTGTGGAGGTGGATCTCACAGCTGTGAGGTGGGAGAGCATGTTAACCACCACAAGTTAACAAGAAGGATGTCTTGGTGAGTTTTCTACCTCCAGCTCCAGCAAGAAATAAGAGCAGCTGTTTTTCTAAGTGTGCTGGTAATCAGGGAGAGATGTCCTGCGTGTTCAGGGTGGCATCTTAGCAGAGAAGAGAATAAAGGAAGCCACCAGAGAGAAATCAGACCACAGAACACAGTCTGTGTAGTAAAAGTAGAGTAACAAATAAGAAAACTTAAAATTTTATCAGATTTCCAGCTGTCCTGGATATCTCAGCAATAATTTAAAGACAGCAGGGGATAAAACACCTGAAATAATCCTGATCATCCTTGAGCCAAGCATACAGATGCTGCAAGAACTGTGACACTGTGACCTGATGGTATTAGTGTGTAAGCTAGTTGCACTTGTCTCTCTGTGCACTTTTCTTGGTGGAACACTGCATTACTTCAGGTAGTGCAGTGGGCCGCCTTCCTCGAACTGCTCAGGATTTTCTTTTCCTGTAAAAACAGAGGGCAATAGTAGTCACTGCTAGCTAGTTTCAAGGTTGTAATCAATCTCAGCTGGCAATACATTCTTCACATATTCTTGTTACATATTAGCATCATATGTTACAATATTACTTCATAGTTTCAAATGAGGCCACAGACCATTGCCTTAAACTCCCTCTATACATACAACAAAATAAACTTCCTTGCTTACTGTATCTCACTATCTCTATTTAAAAAAAGCTAGCAAAAGCAGGGGTCTGGGGCAGGTCATCCTTTGGGTCAGGAGGAAGACAAGGGGACAGAACAAGGCCTTCTCCTCAAGATTATGCTGCTTACTCTGTTTATCTACTTTGTCAAATACTTGCCAATCTGGTCTCACCCAAGAGCTGCTGTAGAAGGGAAGAAGAGGATACAGGAAGACCTCAAACACTCCGAATGACCAGGCCTCAAACTATTCCTGTGCAGTAAGTCCTTCTGCATTCGCTAGTTTTTCTGTGTTACATGTATCAGTAGGGAAAAAGCCCAGATCTTTAAAGTTCATTAGATATCAGTGGATTTTAAGTGCTCCAAGAGCTCCAGGCATCTAGCATTCAGGGAATATAGGGTCCGAGATTGCTGATTGTCTCAGATTTAAAACTGGTTTTTAATCAGATCTATTTATGTGAAATATTACACAGCTCATAAAAATACTGTTTGGTTTGGATCACATATGATAAGCTTCCCTGCTTCCCAGGGAAAAGAGAAAAGCCAGGCACATTTCCATGCATACAGTGAATGTAGATGCTTCCATCAACCTCTGAAAATTTCAAAATACTCTTTATACTTAAATTTAACCTGCTATCCTTACATTTGTGATACCTTTTTTTCTGCCCATTTGCTGAGTTGGTCCATTCACAGTGTTATTTAGAGCTACTTTATTAAATACTGATATGTGCCTTGTAATGCACTACGCATTCAGCAAATGAGATCTCAAATAAAGAAGAGCCAAGCTGGCAAGACATGGCACGTTTTCTATCCTATCAGATAAACTTCATGTAATACCCTCATGCAGATGCTACTGAACCCAGGACTGGACCTGAGATGACAACTCCAGGATAGTAATTTTTCCTCCTCCATTTGCTTTCATGAAATGATGCCCAGAGGCATTCTGCTTATGGCTGCAGGACTGAACTAATAGTCTGTTCTGCAGGAGAAAGAGGAACTGTCCTATTTAAGGCAGAGTGCAGAGCAAGTGTCCTCCTTCCCTCTCCCATTTTCCCTTGCAATGAAAAAGACATGTGGAGATACTTGGCTGGGCACAGTCCCGGGCAAAGAACTCTGGATGACATGGCTTGAGTGGGAGGCCTAGACCAAATGATCTCGGGAGGTCCCTGCCAATGCAAACATTTTGGGGATTGCTTTAATCCTAAAAATATTTTTTTCTCCATGCCCTTTATATATTTTTTCTCAGGGTTGTTTCCTGACCAGTTCCAGCTGCAGCAAAGATGATGTAAAATCAAGCTGGGATCCGTCAGCTCCTGCAGAGGTACAAGTCCAAGCTGAGAGTTGTGAGCTTGTGTCTGCAAAGTCACTGCCCATTATTCCATAAATTTCGAGTGCATCATCAGTCTAATTGGACAGATGAGGGTGTGTGTGCTCAGAAGCTGTCTAGTGCCATAGCTACCATCTGATAAACAATTTGTGGACCATACTTCAACTACTAGATTCAGGGAAGGATTAGTTAAGGAGAAAAGAAAAAGCAACATTCAACAGGAGACAGACTTATCATTGTGCCCCTTCATTGTACATTCTCCATGTTGTCTTTTCTGCTCCGTGGCGCAGGCCAGTTTGGGACACTCTAAATTGTCAAGAGCAGCAAGGGGATACCCGGAGTGTGCTTTGTTTGGCAATACAGGGGGCTTCTTTTTGTTAACTGACTTGAACCCATTGTGTGTGCACACCCCCTCCCAAACCTCTCTCCTGCCCTCACCACCCTTATCCCCAGCCCAGCTCACCCTCTGCAGATCCCCTTCCTTTGGGTTCATGAAGTACAAATTAGCATAATCAGATTATCTGCATGGGGCTGTTCAGCACCGAGCTGAAAAGGAAGAAAAGAAAAAGTGGCTCCCAAAGAGAAGCCCTGAGGAGGGCAGAGCGGGTGGCATTGCTGTTGTGCTGTGGTGCTGAAAACTTGCAGCTGCGTAGCAAGCAGATCCTCTTCTCACTAAGGACTCTTAGATGGTATTAAAGCATAGGAATTAATTGGGGGGAGAATACGGACACTGAAAGGATGACAGGAGAACTGGGATGGAGAGAAGAGAGGGAGAGGAGAGGAGAGGAGAGGAGAGGAGAGGAGAGAGAAAAACAGTTTGCTGACAGAGAAAAACAGTTTGATTTCTATTCACCATGCAGAGGAGATCACTTTGGTAATCTGGCCTATCAAGATAAGACTTTTAGAGTTTCTGCAGGAGACTGGTAAGAAATGTGATAGGAGAAAAAAAGCCATCTGTCTAGGGGCAGGGTATATGCCTGTGGGGGGTGGTTCCTGGGCATTTTCTGTGGTGTCTTGCCTTGCTAAGAGTAGTGAACAATCTGCTTGATTGCCTTAGTGCCTGCCCTAATTCTTTCTGCCCACGCTGGGAGACGAATGCTCACAGAGGACTTAAGAATCCATAGCCACAGGTTTTAACAGCAGCTAGGGGCTCTATATGCTTGTGTATTCAGGAACATGTGATTAAATGACTTGAGGTTGCCTGGTTTTAAAAATATCTTCAGGATGCTTCTACACTACCAGCTCTTCCAGCTGAATTGTCTGACCAGTCATCCTCATCCTTCTGATGTATCTTAAAAGCATACATGGACAGAGATGACAAGAAAAACACCCCAAAAAGCATTTATGGCAACCCTAAAATGTTTCAAGTTGGGCCCTCGAGATCGAGAGTCTTACAGACAGCACCAGCCCTAGAGTTCTTCAGTACTAAGAGTCAAGATAAAAGGAAACATAAATGTCAGGGTAAGTCAAGCTTTGAGGCAGTATTTATGACAAACTGCTGCTTAACTTGAACCTCCAGTTTTCAAGAAGAAATACTGTATTTGGTGTGATTTATCTTAGCAGCACCACACAGAGAGCTGCTGGAAATAATTAACTGATGAAGTTGTGATAAATAGCAATGAAACTTTTGGGTTTTTCCTATTATTTTAGCAGTATTTTTCCTCCTTTGAATTTAAAAATTTTGCTTTAGCAGCTTACAGCCATACTGTTGAGGGAAATAAAAAACATTTGATAATCAGCAACAAATAATAAATGTATGTCTGTTTTGGTTCAGGAGCCTGTACTTTTGGGAAACAGTTGAGATTAATAGGAGCCCCTGCTTCAGAATTATCAAACTGGCTGTTGGAATTGTTTGTTAGATGTAAGAGAAACAAGGTGATTTTACTCTGTTTTCTGCAGGAGTCATATAGAGAAGAAGTCTATGTCCCTACAACATGTGTAGTGTCCACCTAGGTTATGTCAGGCAAGGTTAATTTATCCTCCATGCTTTCACTGGCAATCTGTCTTGTTTTCATTTTTTTTTCACTTACATTATTCTTTAGTCTGAAAAAAAAAAAAGAATTATTTTGATTATAAAGGAAAAATTTGTGTGTTTTTGCTTGCATGTGACTTAAAGTGAACTTAAATGGATTTCAAGGAGATAATAAAGGTAACATAGATCAATATGTAATAGAGAGACAGAAAGATATAAAGACAGACATGTCTGTTTTCTTTGTGGTTTCTGTGTCTGCTCAGCTATTCTATTCAAAATTCACAGGTAAAATTATGCTGCTGGAGTTACCTGCCATGACTTTCTCTCTTCTACAGCTGGGGAACACCTGTTTGCATCTCACAGGTCTCTGCAGAAATGTGGCCTTTGAGACTGTGCTGTGCCAAACACAGTGGCTGGGCATGTTCACCAGACAGCAGCTGGCTGCTCTTCTGTGCCTGAAAATTTGGGAAAAATGTTTGCAGCATAGCTCAGGAGGAGGAGGCAGAGCTGGCAGCTCCCTTCACTATTGAGTTATTTCAGTTCCCTTTCAAGTGGTGGATGGAATATTTCCCATCCAAAGAGGCTGTGCCAGCAGCACCAAGTGCACTTGGCAGGTCCAGTCTGCCAAGCACACTCTCTCTGTAGGGAACTCTCAACTGGCAGCTGACTTTTTGCCATTCAGCCCCACAGAGATCACTGCAAAGCCTCTCAGCAGGACCAGATTCTTCCTTCTGAAATACCTTTTAACCTGCAGGCAGTAAGATATTTCAGGTCAGGCTCAGCTGGTCAGAGATGCTGGGGTTAACCAGGTCTGATAGCCTCCACTCAAGGTGCTTTCAGGCATTGCATTTTGCTCTTGAGAGCTCAGGTCTTTCCAGTAAGTGTAAAGCTTTTTAGAGCTGTAATTTAGTTCTGTGAAGTCTTGAGCTGAGGGAATCCATAGGTTACGTTCTAGTTGGTTGTAAATCAATCTATCAGAGCATGGCAGTTCTGCTGTGATCTGCAGGCAGAGTTAATAGTCTGCTCTTGGCCTTTCCCAGCTCCAGGACTGAGCACTGCTGTCTGCCAGGGTTTGCCAAATACAGTCACCAAGAGAAAATCAATGCTAATCAATGTCTACAGACAGGGTTGGAAGCAGAACACCTCCCTGGAGACTTGCTGACTGCAGGCTGTCATCCTTTAGCTTTTCATTAAGGTTTTAGGCTATCTATGAGTCTGTCTTTCAAGGCGTAGAGTAGGGAATTTCAGAGAAAGCGAGGGACTTTCCCCAGCTCTAAGGTGCCCCCAACCATGTGCAGAAAGGTGTATGCATGGGAAGCCTCTGGTGCCCTGTGCATGTGAGTGACCTCTCTGCATTGCTGGCCTGAATAAAAGTCAGAGACCTCATCTGAATGCCAGTGCAGTCCGTGCTGAGATCCACAGGAGTCTCACTGACTTCTTCCTGCCCTTCATCCTGAACCTCTTCTGTGCTGTTTTGTGACATTGACACTCACAGGACAGATCTACCTAGGAAGGGCTGGCTGCTCTTTTCCTCTCTTTCTGGCTCTCAGTGTTGAGGCGTCTCTTCTCCAAAAGTTTATCCCGTGGTCCTCTCTTGTGCTCTGCTGGGTTTGCAATCCAAGGCAGCCAAACAAACTGTAGAGGGATGGGATGTGCATTTGTGCACACATATGGGAAGGGAGTGGAGTGAGAATACAATGGGATGAGACTTTGTTCCTTACAGAAAAGAGCTGGACCAGTGTCGCTATAGGACATGAAAGAACGCAGACACACACCGCAGCTCAGGTGATCAGAAGAGAGAAGAAGAGTTTATTTTTTCTGACTCCAGTATTTATAGTTTTCCAAAAGTGACAGTGGATTGGACAGTGGCAGTGCCACTTCTCCAAAGACACTGGACAGACAAACAGTCCATCAATTTTTCTCCTCCTCTATGGAGGATGCAAAAACACTGAGGTGTTTACAGAAATTGTGTGAGAAACTTCTTCACAAATATGTAAACATCAGAAGGCTTAGAAAGTCTTGCAAAAATCAGGGCGACAGACCAGCTCAGAGTGCAAAGAAATGCTGCCTATGCCTTACTGAGAGAAGGAAAGGGAATAAATTCAACCAGATAGGGGTATTGACTGGGCACAGGGCAATCTCTACATTCTGTAACCCAAGTACTTTCTTGAGCTGCTTCTTCCACCCACCTTCTCTCCTCTGATTCTTTCAGCATCTGCTGTATTAAAAATGCAATTACACCCTTGAAAAGTGGTGGATTTAGGCTTTGTCACTGTGTTGATGACCTTTAGATTTAAGACTGGCTCCCAAGTGACCCCTGCCCCACAGGTCAGTAGTTAAGTCGTCCATTCTCTCCACCTCCTTTCATCACCCAGCCTTCAAAGAACAAAAGTCAGATCTGCCTTGCTTACACTACTTTAGCTATGGTCACTGCATATCATTCCCTAGCAGCAAAGAAATTTGTGGGAACTGGTTAGATATTGGAAGATAATTGCTAAATGGTTCATGAATCATATGCATGTGAAACATCTTGATTCTGCACCTTTACTTTTTGTTTAGAACCAGGTGCTAGGACGGATCTAAGTGTAATAAAACAGCTCTGCTTTCCCACTGAATGTGGCTGTCCCAGGAATCCTGCGAGTCCCCCTCTGAGATGGTCACTGCACCTTCCTCCCCGCTGATTTAGACAAGGCACAGCAAACAAGGTTGTTGAGTGCACATCACAAAGTCTTCCTCAGTGTGGGCAATAGTCCAGAAACCACGAGGCACCACCCACGGGTGGGATCTCACTGTGCATTGTCCAGTGCCAGGCACAGCATGTTCACATCCACCAGGATTTGAATCCATAGAATCTCAAGCCAAAACCCAGATTGCAGACCTGCCCTTCCTCAAACCACAGGCTGGCCATCACTGGGATTGGTGCACAAGATTACTTTGTCCTTTCAAAATATATTTGCAACTTATTCCTTTCCTTACCTGGCCCAAATATCCAACTTTAATTACATTCCACAGCCACAGCGGGGATATTGAGAAAGTGGACATAATGGGTGTCAGTTCCCTTAGGCTCTATAACAGGTGAACAGTGGCAGAACTTGTTTCCTGCCTCTGGAGAAAGTAATCCTCATTTGAGCTGAAATGTGGAGCTGTATTCTCCCACTGACCCTGTTAGAAATTCCAAGTAAAGGAGTGTCTCCCTGAGGTTTCTGCCTCACAAATTCACAGGAGCACAGCTCACACCCTCTGTGCAGGTTGGGAGTACCATGGGTTGGAGAAGGCCATGACTCTTTTAGCTTTCCAGCACTCCTTTTTTGTACCAGGAGATACCAAGGATACTTCTAGAAAATGCCACCTTAGCTGGTCTTCCCTGCAATATTGACAGCCATAGCTACACAGAAAAAAAAAAGAAAATGAAAAAAATGCTGTTCATACAACTCTCTTCAGTGCTGCTAGTTACAGCTAGGGGACAGCAGGGTCCTTAGGACTAGGGATATTTTTGTCATTTGTACTAAGGTTTTGCCACTGCAGCAGCATATCTGAGACACTTTCAGCCAGCTCCAAATAACTTGGCACATCTCCATGGCACAGGTCCTTTTTTTCTCACAGCACTGTGTTGGCGTGGCTGCACCATGCCCACTTCCAGAGGAGGGATTGCCATGGGATCCTCAGCATACAAAATAATTTGGTATCACTTGCTGGGAGCAGAGGGCTCTCTGAGGTGACGTTGCCTTGGTTAGTATAAATACATACTGGAGATCACATATAAATACATTTTGAACCTCACATTTGCTGACTTAATGACTTTTGTATATCATTCCTTGAGATGATGCTTTCCTGGTACACATTTTGTGCAGAAATTCACCTCTCACTGTTCATAGAACAGCATTCTCAGGGATGTGAGACATCCAATCAAGCATGAAACTGAAACTGTCCCAGTGATCCAGTGATTTCCCATCTCTTCCTCACAGCTTCTGCATCTGTCACCCTTGTGCTTCCTCTCCCTCTCCCAGCCTCAGATTCAGCTGGGGATTGGATTGTTCCCACCAGATGTTAGCCAGGAAGAACAGCTTCATATCCTAAGCTCCTCTCAACTTTGAATTAATTTTTATATCCAAACCTGGACTGCTGTTTGAATCTTTAGGTTGTGCCTATCTGAACATCTCCAGATAACAATGGACTCCAAATTAATTCTTTAGAGTGTCTTATGCTTTTTAAAATGAAGTTGATTAAAATCTTTTGAATTGTGAATATTTGGAAGAGATAAATAACATGTTGCACAATGAAATTCTAGTCGTTTGTCTTTATCATGGGCTAGTCAAAATCTTCTTAGCACAAAGATGGAAATTCAATATGAACTGAAAGTGTAAGAAATTATTATAAACAAAGAATTCCTGTCATTATTCGTCATCTGATGATGTTGTTTCTACAAGCAAGACTTGCATAAGAGACAGTAGAAGAATCCTCTGCTGGAAATTACATCCTAAGGTCTTTGGAATCCTCTACCAAGTGGAATGCAAATGTAAAATGAAATTTTAGAGAAGTTTAGAACAGCAAAGATTAATTTCTTAAATAATTTATTTGGAATATATTAGGTGTTAAATAACATCATGTAACACAATGTGTTATCAGTTGCACTATATTTGTTCATGATGACACAGATAAGAAATCCCCAAAACACAAGGAAGAAACTTGACCAAAAAAAAGAAATCTTTGGTAGAGAGATCGAGGGAAATACTTGCTGAATGTGGCAGCAGGGAGCCCCTAAACTGAAAGGAGATCAAAGAAAACAGTGATATGAACCAAAGCAGTAACAAGAAGGGAAAGGTTTTGGCGTAGAAAGCACAAGCAGCACATTATGTTACAAAATTGCCAGGTTTTCTTTCCCCTGCCCAGTATGACAGCAGCTCACAAGGTGTTCCTCCTTGCCTCGGTGATGTGTGCTTCCTTGGATAGCAAGTGACTGATAGAGACAGCAGCACCACCACACCTCAGCAGGAAGAGCTCCAATTTACTTGGACTGATTTGTCCTGCTGCAAGTGCAGCAAGCCAGCAGAAAGCTGGGAGGATGATGTGGCTCATTACCTTTGAGGTGCCATGCAGAAGAGGCTGTGGCTCCATTTAGTCACATTAAGGTGGGCAGAGGTGGGGAGAAACTAACCGTGCAAAGGACTCTCGGTGCCTTTCCACTCAGCTGCTCCCCAGGGCCACCCTGGCAGCTCACAAACCCAGGGTAAGCAAACTATTAGCAGTGTTAAGAAAGGAAACCAAATCAACATGAACCCTTTCAGCTTTTTCTCTCTTTCTTTCCTTCTTTTGGTCAAAATCTGTCCACTGGCATGCCTTTACCTTACAGCACCAGTGCTGGATGGGTGAGCTGTGTTCTTGTCAGACCTTGGCTTTTGTCAGTGCTGAGGACAGCTCAACATTCCCAGAGCAGGAGACAGCCCTGGCTTCTTTGGTGCACCTGGTGCTTGGTGAGGCTTTGAAAGGCAGCTCAGCTTTAGGTGCCAAATCCCCTCATGCAGAAAGGCTGTACATGCTGCATGCACAAACCCTGGCTCTGCTTTCTGAAAGCACCTCTTTGTCTCATGAACAAACAGAAACAGTCCAGGGACATGCCTTGGCCTACAGGAGCTACATTTCTTCACCAGCCATGAACAATTGTCTTTTCTAAGCCTTGACATGTACCTTGGTCCGCATGGAAATCAAGAGGCACTTGTGTCAGTGGGAGCAGGATCTCACGAGAAAGCCGTTCTGCTTAAACCTGGTATCATTTTCTCTGCTGTTTTGGGCTGCTTGTAAGTCATGTAAGCAGACCAGGCCTTGGCTGGCACAGATTGTAACTCAGTCAGGAAATTAAATTAGATTTTTAGAGGGCAACAATAACCCACAGTGGGCACTTTCATGAAACCGCTTTTCATGCAGCTTATCATGTAAACAGTTACAGGGTGATGGCTGGTGCTTTTCCTGCAGGGAAGTGACTCACAAATGGGAGATAATCACACCAATTTCTTTGTCCTTGCTCCATTGGCCCATTTGGGATAGTATCCAGGTGGGATACTCAGCTGGAGCAGGTGAAAGCAGGGAGTTCAAGGGCAGTCAGTCAGGCGACCATGCACAACCACATAGTATTGTACACAAAGGTTTCCACAGTGCATCCCTGAAAATCTTTCACTACCAAAACCAGATGTCTGTTGTGGACAAATTTTTTGATGCTGTCATAATTCTTCACCTCAATAGTGTTTCTTTAAAATAACATGGGTGAATAATCTCTTTCCCTGTCAGAAACACTAAGGTAATTTCTATGCCCCGGTTTTATGGAGGAGATCTGGGCAGAAGACTCTTCTGGCTTGAACTCTGCCATGACAGCAGTGAGTCCTTCCAAGCTCCCAGAGACCACATGTTCTCCGTCTGGACTTCCAGGTTTTTGCACAACCAAGGATTTCCTATCCTATTAAATAAAAATGCAAATTAAATGGCAATAAATATAAATAAATAATCACAAAACACGGAAGAGCAACCCACAGATGCTGCCAGGAGAGGGGGACTATCACACTAAAACTGAGACTGCACATCTCATGGTCTGCTAGGGAGATGATGCCTCTGACCAACACTCTACTATGTCACTGCTCATGCCAGGGCACGAGACACCACAGTTTCCAATCAGTGTCAGCTCTTCCATGCTCTGCAAGTGTGGGGCTTGCTGGAAGAATCCCAGGATGCTGCCTCGAGCTGCTGCTGCTGTCTGCTGCAGGCCTGGCTCTCGCAGGACCCTGACGAGGAAGTTGATGTATCTCATGGCCAGCCGGAGCGTCTCGTTCTTGCTCAGTTTTTTGTCTGGGGGGTGGGTGGGAATGAGCTTCCTCAGCTTAGCAAAGGCACTGTTGACATTTTGCTGCCTCCACCTCTCCCTGGTGTTGGTGAAGATCTTCCTTGTCATTCTTAAGGTGCTGCAAAGCAAGAAGATGGTGAGTGAAAGCTGGATACTTCAGGCTTTCAAACAGGCTGCTTCTTTAGGGGCACTGTAACATCTGGGCCAGTGAAAAGTGGAGAGATGGTGCTATGCTTCTAATTTTTACTGTCTCTGACTGGAGCTCTTGTTCTGCCTGTCCTTCAGAGATTCACCCTAAAGTTGTGATCAGAAGTATTAGAGATCCAACTAGATGTCAGAGTTGAGTAAAAACTTCACAACAGAGGTAAAGAAGTTTAATTTCCTTATATGAGCATTTGATGCTGCTACAAGCCCAGCTTCTCTAGGCTCCTCAGAATGCCCCTGCAGCAGAATTCCCAACACACAATGCATTTGTCCTCCCACCAGGCTGCATGAGAGCCACACAGGCACTTTTATGGGGATAGCAGGCAGACCCAGTGCAGAACACGTTCATGCTTTCCCAGCCTCGTTTCACATCTCCCTGGAGTCTGCTCCCAGCTGGCCCAAGCTTGGTGATTCCTGGCTGAAAGTAAGCCAGGTGGACTTCACCATGAGCCTTCAGTGAGCAGGCAGCCAACACCACAGACATGTGTGACTGTGGATATTTCTCCAGGGCTGCACTAGTCTGGTTCCCTGCCCAGCCCACAGTGGCTGGTCACTGCTGCTGTCAGATGCTTTTCAGTCTGGCTTCTGCTTTAGCCTCTGAGAAATGCTAAGACTTAAGCCCCAAGTGCCATAGCTGCATGAGGGAAAGTGTGATTCCTACAAAGCAGGCTGGCATCCTAGACAAAACCTCTCCCCAGTTGTTTCCTGTCCACCTTCACAAAGCCAAGCAGAGGGAGCCCTGTGCCCAGAGCAGACCTGGCAAAGGAGAGTACTGAGGCAGGGAGTACACAGTGATTTTAAATGGCATTTACCAGAAAGACCGCCAAAAGCTCTTTGTGTTGCCCTAACCTTTCTCCCACCACCATGGGAAACGGTCTTCCCTTCTCTCCCACAGCCCTGGAGGAGACATTTCCTCCATTTCTGGAGCAGTTCTTTATGCCAATGGCACACAGACTGTTGGAGCAGGGAAGAGCTATCCACAGCCAGGAGACTAACAGACAAATGTTTCCACTTACCCTCTTATGCATGTGAAAACCTCAGCTTTTTATACTCACTGGCAAACCCTTCTTTACTGTAGACCTGTAAAGAGGAGTGAGGAGCAGAGGGAATAGCATCCTTCATCCTCAGGAAGAGGAAACAGCCCAGCTGTGATCCTGTTTCCATCTGAAGCAGCCTTACACTGTGTAAGACACTCGGGGTTCACCAAAGTACATGGTAACAGTCAAAGGGAATAAAGAAACACAAATGTGACTCACAGTTTAACTGGGATGCCCTGTCAGGGAGCCGAGGCCGGGAAGTTCCTGCCCAGCTCCTTCAAGTTCCAGTCCATCATGGTTTACCAGCTGCCAGGGGAGCACAGCTGCAGCGTTATAAATCCTGTCCCAGCAATGTTCAGAGACCTCTGTGCAGGTGTGCAGTACAGACACAGCCCTGGACACTGTAAATGGCTGCTCACACTGACAACACCTCACAGGCTCCTCTTGGCCCTGGCCTTTACACAAATGCTAACACATTTCTATTTTGTCAGAAGTCTGAAATTACTGTCATATACCTTTAGGGATTAGAAAATTGTCTCATCAAAATGAGATGTCTTGCTTCATGAAAGGCTCCGTTAGAAAACAAACCCGTGTATTTCAGGTTGCTGAGAGTTTTTCTCATCTTTTGTAGATTTACAGTAAGACTGATTGCTTGATCCAAGTGGGGATTATATCTCTCTTTTATTTATTTTTTAGGAATTGTTCTCCTACTCCATGTATCATTTTTGATTTGTGCTGTGGGAACAAATCTGCTTGGTGCTTTGCACCTACCTCGAACATGTTACATGTACCTTTCTGGCAAGAACACTGCCACACCAGTTGTACAGAGTTAAACACTGTCTTCCAGTGCTTCTCTGTACTGCAATGTTTTCAGTGCCCAAGGCAAAACTTTTGCCTTGACAGATTTATTCTTCCAAGCAGCTGCTCAGATCCATGTGAAATGCAGAATGCCACCTGCTTATTTCTCTCTCTTCTGTTTTAGTGTTTATGTTGTTGTTTGATAATTTTTTCCTTTTTTTTTTTCCTTCTCAAGACATACTTATCTGTACAGAGGTAGTTATTTCTTGTAACATAGGGGAGGTTATTTGGGCTTCCTTTTTTCTTCTAATGGGTCGACTGGACTGTATTTTGCCAGGCCTTTAGGGCTCTGCACCGTAATTTTGCCATGTGGGTCGGTATTTCCTGGGTACCTGTTTACATCTCAGGTACAAATACCAAGAGAGAGTCTGATTCTTGTCTTCCTCCTGCTGCAGACCGCCCTCAGCACAGCCCTCCAGGGAAGCAGGATAACACCCAGCCCCGGTGCTGTGAACATGCCCTCTTGTCCTGTTAGTGGTGTTATTGGTGGAGAAATAAACCCAGCCTATTCCTCCACGCCCTTCACGCCGTGCTTTCTTTGTCTCTCTACTCATGCCTTTGGAAGGGACAATGCTAGGTCTGTGGTCACAAGCCTTGTCAGCAAACAAGCCTTTGTGAGAACAGCTCCTGCTTTACACTTCAAAAACGTGTGTTTGTATTTCTGACATTTATTCGAGACCAGCAAACAGCAGATCCTTTCCTTTCCGAGCGCCGCCTCTTGCAGGGATAGCTCTATGGGAGCTTTGCTTCAGGTGTAAGCCACCTCAATACCTTAAATTCCACTCCGTTTTGTCTTTACTGTTGTGGGTTTCCTGTTGTTGTGCTTGGAGTTTCCATTAGAAACGTAGCAGAAAAATTATCCTGGTCCAATCCTGCAGTAATTATAATGTTTCAATGCAGCTTTTTGTTCTTGTCACCTGCTTATCCCTCAAGTTCTCTGTAACCACAGCACCTTCTAGTTAAAATGCAGCCAGTTTGCTGGCAAGGGATCTGATTTCCATTTCTTTTGTCTCATCCCCTTCCTTCCTTCCTTTCCTTCCTTCTCTCCAACACTTCTCACCAAACTTGTCTTTGAATATATTATTTGTAATTTCAGGTCTTTTCTAATTTTGCACAACCTAGCAGTGTATTCTTTAGCTTTCTCTGATGCACTGGATAAAATACATGTCATCTACTGGTTGTGTGCTGCTTGTATCCCACTGGTCTGCTTTAAATCTGTGCAGAAATCACCTGTTTGTTCAATAATGTACAGATTTATTGCATTAACCTGCAGATTCGGTCTCTGCACTTTCTGTTCACCTTTCCTAGCCACAGATTAACAGCCCCACATTTAGCTGACAATTAAAAGCCAGGAAGACAGTAGTAGTTTGATCAAGAGGATTTATTCTGCTCTCAGCAATGCAAATCTGGAAGTTTACACCATTTTCACTGGAGGAATTACTTTGAGAGACAAAATTTTGCACTGAGGAAAGGATTTAGGTCAAGAAGGCATGTCCAGAAATAGAAGGTAGACGCAGTTTGATGAGCTAAGGTGCACATCTGCAACATGTAAAGAGAATTATGCAAAGAAATAACCCCAGCGAATCTGCTCCAACAGCCAGAAAAAGGAAAAAATAAAACCAAAACAAAGGAGAAATAAGGCACCCCTACCCACCAAACAGCCAGCTGAAGCTCTTTGCACCCCCTACCTACCCATTTGAAAAGTATAAAAATGTGCAGTGGGCAGAATACTGCCTCTTTTTAATGCAGCCAGACAAAAGACTGAACAGCAGAAGAGATGAAGTTCTCTCCCGTAGCAGCAGTTCTCACAGCCTCTCCTGCAAAAGCCTTTCAGGCAATTCAGGCAGCAGCAGCAGCAGCAGCAGCAGCAGCAGAGCATCTCAGACACAAAGCACCTCTCTGCCAGACATTCCCCAGCAAATGGCCCCCGAGCCAGCGGTTAATAGCTGGGGGCTGGCAGGGGACTCGCCGGCAGCCCAGCACTCAGTCATGATTAGCGGGATGCTATTAACTAAAGATCTTGGACCAGAAAGCTCCTCCCTCAAGTTATACCTCTGCCCTCGCTGAATTAAATCCATGTTGAAACTGGCCACTGGAGATCTGCTCCTGCAAATCTTCATCAGACAGCAGATGCCTGCTGCCACCAAGAACTGGAGTGCTTCTAGTAAACCTACGGTGCCACACCGTCGCTCCACAGGGGAAACCCAGCGCCTGCTAAAACTGGTTATTTAACACATTGCACTGGATTTTTAAAGTCCCCCCAGCCCTTAAGTAAATGGCAACAGAAGAGCAGATGGTGCCTGTTTCCTCTAGCAGGCAGGTGCTTGTAAGCCTGATCTGCCACGGGGCAGAGATTCCCCAGCTATCATTCCTTGCTGCTGTGCTTTGTTCGCTTTGCAGCTCTGTGATTTGGGCAATGGGAGAAAGGGAAAGTCACAGTTTCTCTCCTCAGTTTCACACAAGCCTCAGAGCGTGGCGCTCAGCTTCGTGCAGAGGGCAGGACTGAGCATGGGTATTGCAAGACAGAATACTATTGCTGACTTCAGACTTTATTATTTTTGTCCCATTCCCTAAGTGGAATAAACTCACTCCTTCCAGCTTGACCATGCCCAGTTTGCCGCATAGCCACTTGGATTTCAGGGTCTTTGGGATGGGAGAGAAAGGAAGGGTAGAGGGGACGATGCAGCCCAGCTTGATGGATCCCAGCAGGAGGAGCAGCTCACCTCTAGGTACAGGCTCTTCCCCCCAGCTTTCCTCAGCTCACTCTCCTCATTGCTGCCTCCCTGTACCTCAGTGCTGACCCTTCCCACCAAGAAATCCCACAAGTGCATTGGTGGACAAGGACGCAGAGAGATCTCAGTGCTGGGAGTGAATGCTGGGCTGGCAACCAGGGAGTTGAACTTCTGCCTGTGTTTCTGTGGTTCCCTTGCCTCAGGCAAATTCCTTTTTTTTTTTCTGCTTTTATCTTTTTATTTTTTTCTCTGCGCTTCCTTGACCCTCCTGCTTATAAACCTCTGCAAGGTTTGTGAAAAGAATTGTCAAGCATATGCAGGAATTTGTGTGTTAGAGCAGACACAAGCACAGGGTGGCCCAGCCTTGCAGTGCTGGTGTAATGAATGAGAAGAGCCTTTCCCTGCATCCCCAGGGTGATTCCTTACACTATCACTGGACTTCATTTTATTTCAAAGAAGATGTGGCAAGAGGAACTACTTCAGGAGTAAACAAGGGCTCCTTTCTCTGCCTCACGCCTCTGTTGGGGGTGTTACCTGACAATCACACCACAGCACACAGAAGAGCAGAGCAGCACAAGCACTATGAAAACCAGTCCGTGCTGACACAGTGATTTACCTTTTTCAGAGTCTGTAAATCTAGGACAAAATGCGCACAGTAGAATCTCTGCTCCTGGGAGCCCTCCTGTCTAAGGGCAGCATTTACAGAAATTCTCATGGACACACTCCTGCTCTCAGTGAACCTTTAGAAAAAGGAAATCACTGAACTCTTCAAATGCAGCTGTGTGAAGGTCTCAGAACTAAGTCATCCTTTGTGTTTGGGGTTACTGTACTGCACATGATCCCAGTTTCAAGGGGCAGGTCTTTCACCTGACCCAGTGCTGCCCCTGGCTTGCTGAGCTTTGTAATCCAGTCACCCTCCTGGAGGGTGCAGGTCTTCAGCAGCAAAAATCTCTCTGCTTTCTGAGAAAAAAAGACTCCACAGACTGCACAGTGTGCACACTGTGGCATCATGCCCTCTGGCCCTGCCTTGGGAAAGGAAGATGTGCAAAGCAATGAATGGGCTGCCACCCAAATGGGGTTTGAGGGAGAGCACAAACTATGTGGCCAAGAACTTGACAACAGTGATAAAGATGTAGCTCAAGAAAAGTTTACTCTGCACATGGGAGAGGGTTTTTTTGGGGCTTGGGTTTTTTTTGCTGTTGTTGGATTTCTTCATGTGGCTCCCTTCTGCTCAATACTTTTAATGGTTCTTTGCAGAAAGATGAATTATACCACAGGTCTACACCAAAA
>VXBU01019147.1:111105-159259 GCA_013400315.1 Bombycilla garrulus
TAAAAATGAAATATTGTCCTGTGGTGTTACAAGAAAATCAGGAAGGACAGAGACAGCTACTTCAAAAAACATACATGTTTTGTTCTTCATTAACTTTCTTAGGCAAGTAGTTTTATGCAGAAGGCTACCTCTGGAAATAGAAACATGTTTTATATTGGCAGTTTCAACAGTTTTTCTCACAAATCTGAGAGTTTCTAATATTTAACGGTAGAAGTGAAATTAAAAAAAATGCTGAGCTTTTCCTGCTAAGTGCACTGTTGAACTGAGGAAAATTCAAATGCCCAAATACTTCACATCTGCATCAGCTGTAACACAGATCCCCGGTAAAGCATGGGGATATTTTGAAATATGTGAGGATTGGAATTTAAAACTGATTCCTTACATCTTTACCTGTTGACACTGCCAGTGAATTTCCACGCAGTCTAGTGAATAATTACAGTAATACTAGTACTAGTACATCATTATTTATGCTTTTGCAAGGAATTTGTTTTAAATATCAAACAGCATTGGAGAATTCACTGAAGTTTTAGTTCTGAAATCTGAAATCTGAAATATGACGCTCTGCCTAATCCTTTTGCACCCATGCAAGAGCAGTTTGCAGTGCTATAAATTAGTTTGCCTAGTGTGTCATTACACAGCTGTAGGAAAATCTAGTAACAGTTAAGAACAGTGATTATAAAATCACTTCCGTTTCCTCCACATCTCACCACCAACATTTCTCTCAAAAGCAGTAAAATCAATCAATATTTTCTTCTACTAAGGCCTGACTCACTGAGTCTCTGTGGATACTAGGAATTTCAGAAGTCCAGGTACAAATTGCCTCTTCACTTGATGAAGTGCAGCCACCTGTAAGTGGGTGTTTGTCAGATGAGACGCCTTACTTTTAAATTTTTGGTGACAAGAACCAGAAGTATCACAATAAGAAATGAAAGTACAGCTAATTTGTTAAAGGTCACTGCAGAAATCCCTTCCTTTAAGGATATTCCTGCTCTGAGGGGAAATTTTGGCTTTCCTAAGACAGTTGCAAGATAAGCCTGAAAGAGGGGAGAATAGCTGTAAAGAGAAGAGGCATTGTCACTTACTTTTCTGGTACTTGTGCCTCTGGAAAGCTGGTCAGGGGGCGAAGAGGCAGCAAAATCAGACACTTGCTGTGATTCTTTCCCGACTGCTTTTCCAGTGCCTGGCCCCAGAGCTTGCTCTTGCTGGAGTCAGCCTAGTGCTGGTCCGGGCTGCCTCATTTATAGAGTAGCAGCTCCTTTGTCTGGCGCGTGTCACCACTAGTCCTGGCAATCCAGGGAGCTTGTTTTGCATCTCCCAGGAGATTCTCTCTCTGTCTTGCTTTTTCTCTGCTCACCACATGCCTCCTGCCCTTGTCTGAGGCTGCTATAGGGTGGTAGCTGGATCCCTCCTTACCAGCTTAGCTGGTACTTACTTAGCTCAATGACTCTGGCTAGGTCAGGTGAACTTGGCAGGAAAAGATGGAACTGGCATTAACAATACTCTAATTTTTCCTCTTCTAATTGGAGAGATTTTTTTTTTTTAATTTTATTTCTTTATCCAGCTCTGAGCTTGTCCGTGTTTCCAGAGACTGCGATGGCTCTTTCAAAAGCTCTCTTTAACATGGATCAGAACTGAGGAGCAGGCTGGTGTATTTATTGCACTTCCAAGCAGGAGGAGGTTCCTGCTCTGCTGTGGCAGGATGTGAGGTGTAGCTGGGGGGTGACCATGTGCAGGCAAGCAGATCCTTCACTCCCTTCTAGGAGAAAGCTCCCTCTCACGTGCAATCATGGCTGGCACCTTCTGCAGCCAGAGAGCTGCACCTTCTGCAGCTGCTGCTGCCCCAGTGCTGCCCCAAGTCCTGGCTGCCCCTCTGCCTCACTCTGTGTGCCAGCAGGAGGCCACAGGTGTGAATCCACACCTCTTCCAGCCTGCCCTTCACTTCAGGGCCCAGACAGTGCACTGAAGGTTTAACTCATGCTTTTACGGCAAAGATGACTCGGCTCCATACCCCTGTGCCTGAGATGTAGGGTCAGTGACGCACAGACTTTTTTCACCATTGCTGGGCTGTCCCCAGAGCTTCCTCTCTGCTCAAGGACAACAGGCAAGCAAGGTGACATCTGAATGCAAAACCCAAACCCTGCTGAATAACCTCACCCCTGCCATGTGTCTGGGCCCATGACAGAGACTGGTCCGTCCAGGCTCACCCTTGGGATGGGCACCCACTCATTTATTGGTCAAACACTGGCACTGGCTGCCCAGAGAGGTGCTGGGTGCCCCATCCCTGGAAACACTCAGGATTGCTTTGGGTGGGGCATTGAGCAACCTCATCTAATTAAAAATATTTCTGAATGCAGGGAGGTTGGACTAGGACTTGGCCTTTAAATGTTCCTCCCAACCTAAGTCTTCCTCCCAATTCAGTCTTTGTTTCTATGAAAATAGTCATAAAATTGTCCCAGACACAGGCCAGCTAGCCTTACTGCAATCATACAGATCCTTTGGGACCCATCCAATCCTTTCTGCTCCTCCATCCACTTCTCCATTAAGTGCTGGGGGTTTGCTTTGGATGTAAATAAGAGCAAATGGGAGAACAGGAGCAAGATACCTGCTCATGCCCTGGAGCAACAGGAAATATCCTGGGGATGCAAAGGAGAACAAGGGGTGGGGAAGGAGAAACCCCAGCTCATCACCCCTCTTTCACGGGGCAGGAAAACTTCTGCACCCAGGATAAGCAGTTTTAGGCACACTTCACCACTTCCCTCTGCCAAGTCCCAGGAAAGCTCAGCTATGAGCCAGACCAGCTCACCCCTAACAGTAAGATGGCTCAGCAGTGTTCACCACTGGGTTGTTGAAAGCACTGAGAATGTTTCAGCTAACAGGATTACCCCATAAATATTAATAAGCCAGCAGTGGAATGATACAGTTGCTCTCCGGAGAGAATGAGCCTCGGGTCCCTGCTGGGGCAGAGCCGTTCCCTGCAGAACTCGACTGAGGGTTCAGCCCTTTCACACGGTAAATTAACAATGGCACTACAGCCTGAAAGCTGTGTCAACCGCTTCATTTAGCACAAGTGTTATGTTAACTCAAGGCCCTGTTCCGGAGGGGCCTTTGGCCTCACAGAAGCCTGATTTCCATGTCATTTACATTGGAGAGTTGGAGAGTGTCCCTCCTCTCTGTTACTTCCTCCAGCCTATTCTGTACCCAAAACCTGCCCTGAGATGCTCCAGCCAGCCAGCAGCAGGAGGGAAGGGGACTTGTAGGTCTGGAAAGGGAAGGGAGCTGAAGCTCTTGATCCCTAACTGCTTGGACACTTGACTGCCTAGAGCTTTCAAAACCTGACCAGAAAAAACACTATGAAATGCACAACCAGGAAAGCTTCTTCCCTGGCAGGGAGAGGGGTAGGATGGAGTGCTTTTCACTCCCACTCATGTATCGAGGCAGGAGAGGGTGCAAACACGACAGCACTTTGTCCTGCACTGCTGGGGCACACCAGGACCCACTGCCAGGCGCTGGGGAGGAGGTTCCCGGTGCAGAGCCAGCACTGAGAATGCTGATGAGATGGCACAGGGTTGCTGACTTTTACTCCAGCTTCAAGGGTCTTTTTCACCCTGTCAAAATGCTCTCAAGGGCTCATACGTCAGAGTCTGCATCTCTGTGTCTTTATTAAGTCTCCTATTGAGCTGTGATTACTTGGCACCCATGAACCACACTAGTCTCATTCATCTTCCTCTGCCTCCTTGTGACCTGGCAGCAGGGAGAACACATTACCAATCCATCCCTCTAGTCCTGGCATTACTTTTCCACAGACCAGCCCGTAGTTGCCAGGATAGCATAGCTCAGCCAAGAACAAGGGCTGTGTAAGCAACATTGCACCCTGGGCTTCCTCCTCCTCCCAAAAATCTCTGCTGGGATACATCCTGACAGTTTCCCTGCAGTCTGGGGCAATTCTTTACCTGCAACAGGTCTGGTTTTCAGCAGCCACCCAACACCAGCTGATGGACATTGAAGGGGACACCAAATGCATTTTGTAAGGTGTGATATTAGCAGGTCAGTTCAGCCATCTCACCTCTGCACCACAGGCACCTGGAACTACTTGACCTGGATGAAGCAGCTGACTGAACACTCTGTCTTATTCAATGCACTCCCATGTGTGACTCTGTGAAGTGGGACACTTGAGAGCTGGCCACTTTGAACAGGTCAAGAGTATGTGGGTGGCTGCAAATTGTGAACGTCTCAAAACTGGGTCTCTTTTTGAAATTTGGCATGTCAGGATTAAAATTCCAGCCCCTGAAGCAAACCGGGGGCATGACCCTTGTTCCGCTTCCTAAAAGGAAGAAAAGCTGTTTCTGGCATAGGGGACCGTGTGGTGTGCCAACAGGAGCAAAAGGCTTTGTTTGTCCTGCTGCCCAACTTCCAGGGCCAAGAGAAGCCTCTCCTGGACAGAGTGATGGTCAGATGAGCAAACAAATGTTTATGGTTCCCACTGGGCCAGCCCTCAAACTCTCTTTCTCTAGCAAAACTCTTACTAGAAAGTGACCAGGATATAGCAGAGAATCCTGCCTAAATACTAGCAGAGATTTCAAAGCATGGGCCTGGATTCAAGTAACTTTTTCTGCTTGGTGAGGTGACCCAGGTACGCCTGATGAAAGCAGCACACACAGAGGGATGGGCAGGAAAAGGACAGCGAGAGGCTGCAAACACACAGCTGTGTTATCACTGTGGGTTCAGAGCCCTGCCCTACATATGGGAACAATAAGAAACAATTACACACATCTGGGCTCCTGCCCTTTAAAATCATAATTTAGATTAATAGATTTTGAGTATATTGAGCTGGAGGAGGCTGCTTGAGGTTCAGAATAGCAGCTGCATGCAGACTGCTGAAAAATTGAACTTTCATCATCTGAAGGTTTTTCATAGCATTTGGAATCTCTTAATAGTGCTAACAAAATGCATCAGGGGGTCCTTTAAATTCTGGCCACACTTTCTGGCTTAATTCCAGAAGCCAAAAATCTTCTTTTTTATGCTGAAACTTGCTGATAGCATTGAAGGAAATGTTTAGCCACAGAATAGAGACTGAAAACATAATGTGCCTCTAAAGCTTTTCACTAGGAGCAAGGGGAGACACAAACAGCTCATTTTCCACTTGACACAGATGCACCTCGACATTAAAAGTTCTTGGAAATCACCTAAAATAGAGGACAACAAGTCAGGCATCTGAAAGGATAAGCAGCTGCCACTTTCAGGGGCACACAGTGTGGAACTTAGCCAGGTTGCATGCAGGAATAAGGCAACCACATCAGCATCACTGAAAACAGAGATCCAAAGAAATGTGAAATTGAATTTAAGAAAATCTTTCTGGCCAGGTTAAAAACCCCCAAGGGTCTTTGCCATAGGCATGTCTTCTACAACAAACTTACAGTTAGTGACAAAAAGTTGTCAAGAGACCAAGGACTTTAATATCCAGCCATGACTTCAGACAAAATCCTCAGCCCCCAGCCCTGTGGATTCGATGTGCTGGGGATCTCCAGGATTTTCCACAGCCTGGCAAGGCTTCTTCCTTCATGTGTAAGTCTTTGGAGCCATGTAGCTTGCTCTTTGAGGTGAACTCTCATAAGAAAGAAGGGAATTTTCTCTGAATCTCTGCAACATCTCTTAGTGCAGGTGGCTGCATGGGAATGGCTGAGGTTGAAATCCTCGAAGGAGAGGTCCCGGGTTTGGTGCTTGGGGCTGCTCCTCTCACAGGAGCAGCAGTGCATGTGTGTGCAACGGAACACTGCAGTGAAGCCTCTCAGGAGCCCATTATGATTACACAGTTCATTTCATATACAAGAAACAGATGTACTCACAATTCTAACTCTTCAAGGTAGCTTTCTTTCTTCCTTCACTTTTAAAGTTACTCCATAGTGTTATTTTGCTGAATTATGAATGTGTGCCTATATTGCTGCCTTGATGGCGCACAGATGGTATAGTTTCAAATTTCATTTTCAATGGCTTTGTTTCCATTATTTTTAAGTACTTTCTCATCATTTTTTATCTATTTTGATCAATACTTTTTAAAGTATTTCTGTATTTCAGATGCTCAGCTGGTGCAAAGGGATGAAATTCCGTCAGTTACTACAGAACAGTGCTGACTTGCAGCATGCAGGAATCACCCCATTACTCTTTTAATTCACCTGTGCTCCATCACATGACCATGCTAAACACCCCTTTACTTTCCGCTGCCTCTACAGAAGCCAACAGCTGACAGAGAAAGGAAGACAAATTTTAGACAAAAGTCCTTCGGGTGAGAACTGTGCAAGATGCATCTCTGATCACCTGCATTTGCAAAATAATTTTTCAAGATCAGGCAGAAGCTCCCAATAGTCTGTGCCAGGGTGTTCATTTTCCCCACCTGGCCATGAATATCGTTCCTGCAGGGCTCATGTCCCAGCCCCTCACAGCACAGCACAGGGAAGCAGCTCCATTGACACCAGAGAAGTCCTTTGTGTGACACCAGTGTGCCCCCACACCACCTGTGTCTGTCATCTGAGCCCCTGAAAAACCCTGACGTGCCCTGTGACCTGCTGGACCCCTCAAACCTGCAGGATACGAGCCCTGTTTGTACAAATTTTAAACAGCCCTTGAGACATCTTTGCCTACCCTGAGTGAACAAGACCTAAATATCAGGATGCACATTCAACCACAGGGAAGGACTGGGGAGCAAATTCTCTTGGCCATCTGTCAGTAACAAAAGCCCAGTGCAAAACCCTGGTCGTACCTGCCACAGTAGAGGCAGTCTCATCCCCGTTATGAACAAATTGCATTCATCCAGGAGTACCTTACCCACAAATGCAGCTCAGCTTGGTTTTGGTAATTTTTAATAGGCACACAAAGAATTAACAGGCTCTCAGCTCCTCTGTTTTAGTTACAACTGACCTCCCTTGCCTTGTCCAGCTTTCCAGTCCAGCTGGTAAAAAAAATACCATCAGTTCTCCCTGGATGAAAAATGTGACATCCTCAGAGAACAAGTGAGAGCCACAAGCCATGCTCTGAGCTATGGTCAGACTTGAGGGAGGTGCTGCTGTGACTGCCGGGGCTCCTGGCCTGTGTTTCAGGAAGACACAAGCCTGTAGCAAACCCAAAGCCAGAGGAGGAAATTACCTTGCCTGCACCAAAGCGCAGCAACAGGTTTGGGCCAAAACAAGCCCAGGCTTTTCAGACACAGATCGTTTTTGGTAAGCTATCCCTTCCTTCTGTTCGGTGGCTGTGCTCAGGTTCTGAGTCTAGGCTGGTGACAGCATCTCTCAGCCAAACCTGGTTTGAGTGCTGGGCTTTCCACTGTGAATGAACAAACTCATAACACCTCACAAATGCAAAGTAACAGAATAAGCTGAATTGGGAGGGACCCTCAAGGATCATTAGCCCTTCACACCTGGCCCTGCACAGCAGTGTCCCCAGAGTCCCACCGTGTGCCTGGGAGTGTTGTCCAAACACTCCTGGTCTCTGTGCTCCAAGGAGGTTGGGATGTTCTTCCAGCACACCAGAGGTGCCATCCTGGGCAAAGTGCTGGTCTCCAGGAAGGCAGCAGCACTGCCCTCCCCAGCCCAGCATCGAGGCACTGTTGATGCACAGGCAGCAGCACTGCTGACCTTTGCTTTGCTGTTGTCTCCCAGTGCTTGGCCAGGGCAGAAAGCCTGCCTGCCTGCATGGAAACAAAGCTCTGCTCCTCATCCCGGCACCCTCTGCCCACCCCTTTCAGCGGTGCTGCCTTTTTGCAGTTTAAATGTTCCTTTTTAGAGTGCCTTTTATTTCCAGCTTGGAGAGCTGAGGGAGGAGAGATGGGATAGGGATGCTGAAGTAGTAATTTACATAATCTGATTAACAGAGGATTATCCAATGGCTGCTGAACAGCCTTAGTGTGCTTGAGCTAAAACCCTTACTATTCATTGCTCTCACCACCCTGCAGGGCAGCTGCACCTGCAGCACCAGCTAATACTCTCCTGGGGACTTCAAGGAAGGAGAAAAGCAGGGGCACATTTTTATTATTATCTGGGGGAGGGTTGAGGAGCTGCAGCCCCTAATTGATCTGTCTGCATCAGTCAGTAGGAAGATGAAATGAGAGCTGAGCCAGTTGTCATTATCAGCAACAGCCATCACCTTTGAAAAGGACCAGCTTGTGTGGCTCCTCCCAGGTTCCCTGTGGCCAGTTCAGAGGGGCCCATCCTGACCTGCCCTGAAAGGAGCTGGCTAGAAGGGTTGTGCCCATGCAAGGACCTAGAGCACAATTTCCCCTGTGCCTCCCTTGGCTGGGAGCAAACCAGGTCCAACTCTCGCTCTAGGACCTCTGGGATCATCAAGCCCAGCCATTAACTGCCAAGTCCACCATAAAACATGTCCCCAGGTGCCTAATCTACATGTCTTTATATCCTTGCAGGGATGGTGATTTCACCATTTCCCTTGGCAGCCTGTTCTGGCGCTTGACAAAGCTCTCAGAGGAGAAATTTTTCCTGGTATCCAATCTAAATCTCCCCTGGCACAACTTAAGGCTGTTTCCTCTTGTCCTGTCACCTGGGAGAGGAGATCAATACACATTGCTATGACCTCCTTCCAGGTAATGGAAAGAAAAATAAGGTACTCCCACGCCAAGCCTCCTTTTCTCCAGGCTCAATGACTCCAGTTCTCATGGTGAAAAGCAACAAACTCTCCTGTAGCAACTCAGCAAGCAGGCTGAAAAAAAGCAACCTGAAAGGACAGATAAATGCAATAGCTCATTCAACACACTACAAAACTCAGCACCACGTAAGGGCATCCACTGGGGCTGAGTCCAGCTCTCCCAGAAGGACCAGGAGATGGGTGAAATTCAGGTTCTGGCAAGACAAGATGCTTTCAACATCTGCTGGTTTCAACAGAAGCAGGTCTGCACCCCAAGCATCCACCCAGGATGAAGGATTGAAACTACAAACTGAGAAACATGTGGAATGGAAGACCTGGGGACACAGAGATCTTCAGCTCAGGAGAAAAAACAGACAGTGTGGTTCCCTCCCGTACACATTCACATCAAAACCAGGAAAAAAGGTAGAATTTTGGGTTTTTTCCTCCATTATACAAAGGGACATCTGCAAGGTGGTCAGCTATAGAGGGGTTTAGAACATTCCAAACTGGACTTCCTAGAAGAAAAGAGACATGACCCAATTTAATCTCCTCCACCACCACCCCCCAGCAAGTAGAAATGCTGCAATCTAATCACCCAAGATTAATTGTGAGTCTTTGTTTCCAGGAACACACTCCATCCCCACAGCAAGGTCTGGAGATGCTTTACATAATCACTCATGACTCAGACTGCTGCATTTGTCTCTGAAGGCCTGCCTGACAGCTGCCATTCACAGACACCACCTAAACAGATTTACAGCTCAGTGTGTCCTCCTTACTCCTACCCACAGCGTGAATGAACAATGGAACATGGTGGCCTAATGAAACAGGGAGGTTGCAGAGTAGTGAAGTCATCCTGCCTGTTTGCTCATCCAAATTTTCCTCCTCTTCTTAATCAAGAAGGGAAAATGCTTCTGACTTCGGGGTAAAAAACACAAGAACAAAGGCTGAAAAGCAACCACCAGGGGACACACTGTGTGTGCACAGCCATCACCACTGAGTGGGTTGCTCTTTCTCAAGAAGCTGTGACACAGAGAAATGTCCTTTCACTGTCCAGCCCTCAGTGCTGCCTGGAAACAATGACCCCTGCCAGCTGCTGGCTGACCTGCCAGGCTGGGCAGCAATTGCACCTGGGTGATGTCCAGCAAGGTGTCCAAGATATCCATGGCAGGGGTATCCTCATGCTCCTCTCTGAGTCACCAAGATATTTCCGTGCTCTGGTGTAATTAATGAACTCCTTTGGGTTTAGGAGTTAAGAAGTATCTGCAGAAAGGGCTAACACTGCATTCTGGGGCACACAGGCTCTCCTGCTTTGAGAAAGATAATCTCTGTTGCTAAACTAATCCTTCATGCTGGCATCTTCCCAGGTGTCAAGAGGAACCAACAGTAATCCCACTAAAATTTCTTGGTGCCACATGCTGTTGGGTTTTTTTTATTATTCTTATTTTTCTGTATAGCTGTAGCTCTACGAGGCCTCCTTACACCTCATGACTGTTGAATCTAAACCCTTGTCTCCTGATCAAAAAAGCATTCAAAATGGCAAGATGCAAAATAGATGTCAAAGGAACTTGTATGTGCTGGTGGGTAAAAGTCAGGCCCCTTCTTCACTTGGTCTTGTTAGCTCAGTACAGGAATTGAAGTGCTAGGACCTGGTGCAGATCATCTGGCATCTCATGGTGTCCCAGGAAAGGAGAACATTTGCACAGATCACAGAGACAGCAGACACAACAGCAGCATCTGTTTACTCCACCGTGTGTTCCCAGAGAGGCACTTTTATATCTATTCCCCAGAGGCTCAGCAGCCAGAAGGAAAACATTTCCTCACAGCTGATAATACCTTTTTTTCCATGCTTCTGTCCCCAGAAATAGCAGCAGAGCTATTTAGCTGCCATCCATTCTCCAGGCACACAAACTTGACCCACGTGAGGCACAGAAAATACACCAACAGCACAAACAGAGTGAAGGAAAAGAACTCTTTTCCTGAGCAACGGGCACATTTCTCACAATAAGATTTCAACATACAAATAGCAGAATCCCCTCCCCAGCAGACAGCAGGCAAAGTTATGGGGCAAAACTCATGAAAGGGAAACACGTTCAAATGTCAGGGTCTAAGTCTGCCCACAGTGGTGGGAGGGAGGGAAGGAGGGATGCCTCCTGAGAGGAGGTTGTGCAGCTCCAGCATTAGGTGTCAGCTTAAGCGCTGCCTGTTCTCCAAAAGGTGCAACAAACCAGGGGCTCTTCCCTTTCCCCCTTGCCCAGCCCTGCCCCCGGGCCCCTGCTGGCTGATCTGGCTCCCTGTGCAGCTGAACAACTGTTTGAGAACACAGGACAGCTCAGCTCTGGGGTCCTGCGTTATTTATGAGTTTGGAAATCAGAGCCGTTCGCTTCACTGCCAGTAAATGGCAATGATCGGAAGGAGGCGGGGGCAGGCTTGTGTGCAGCTCTTCATTCTCTATTCCCGATGAAAAGAGAATCACTCCAGCTAACTGGCCCATGGAGATAAGGATTTCAGACAATCTGCATTAGCCTGATAAGCCAGGTTTGCATTTCATAAAGATTGTTTGTTAAGAACCTCGGTAAAATAAAATACAGTCAGAAGAGCTTATCAGCACAACTCATTTCCACTCGCACCACTCTGCCTGTCAGTGCTGATGTTTTTTTCCCCCCTATAAATTAAGGTCCCTTCTTGTTTCCCTGGTCTCTGAAATGGAACATGGACTAGGGAGCAGTGGGGGACGGCTGAGGAGGACAAGGAATATCTGAATATCCTGAACCCTAACAGCTGTGACTGGTCACTGTTAGAGCCATGGTCCTGATCCACAGTGTGTGTGGGAGGGCAGAAGTGCCCACCTGGTCAGTGGTTTGGATCTGCCCTTTCCAGTGCAAACCAGAGCAGCTGGGCTGGCTCTCCCTCTTTGCACCAGCGAAGGATCAGAGCAGGAGAAAGAAATTTATACACATTTCCCTCTATTTCATGTTTTCCCACTTCCTCACTGAAAAAAACTACAGCCACTAACATGTGAAGTCATGGACTGCCAAGCCCCTGTCAATTTTCCCTCTTCCCTCCTCCCTCTTCAGACAGGCCACAGTCAGGTATTTTGCTGTAAAAGAGCCTTGGTGAATCACAGAAAACTGTTAGAACATCCTCTGGTGCTCACCCTTTGCCTCTCTTTTTTTTTCCCAGCACCTGCAGCGTTTGCAGGGAACACACCAAGGCAGTTCTGTTTGGACAGTGTTGCCTTTCCAGGAGGTAGATGCCCATTTCTGCACAGACTCTGGGCATTATTCAGGTTGTCACACTAATTCAGATTCAGAAATTCCTTTTCCAGTCCCCTTTGGATGAAGAGTTCCAGAGAAAGGCAGCCACTCACAAACAATTAACATATACAAGGTCTTCCATGGCTTTACAGCCAGCACAATTACAAAGTCACTTATTCTGTATCATCTGTTGTTCCCAGCTGCCATTGGTACACACACTTTTATTGGGGGTTTTTGGCAGAAGGACCTTAGCAAGGCAAAAAGCATCCTGGTAGGGCTTTGCATTTCTACCTTAGTCCTTGCTAATGCTGTGGAGTGACGCAACAATTAGTGCCACAGCTAAGGACAACTGTCTATCACACCTTTTAAGGACTCCAACCCTCAGCACGAGCACTGGTGACCGTCATGGAAGTTGTATTGGCCCCATTTTGAACAGATTCCTCCTTTTCAGGCCCATTTGTAGGTGAAATCTTGGCTTTTGTGGCC
Organism: Bombycilla garrulus; assembly: GCA_013400315.1. Taxonomy (NCBI): domain Eukaryota; kingdom Metazoa; phylum Chordata; class Aves; order Passeriformes; family Bombycillidae; genus Bombycilla; species Bombycilla garrulus. The sequence goes on from VXBU01019147.1 coordinate 123,474, forward strand.
ATAGTGGAAAAGCCTCTTGTATCACTTCAGGGGAAGTTCTCACAAAACTCCCTTGCCTCAAAACTGAGATGGGAGATGTGGTAGCCTGGTCAACATTCTGGCTAAAATCCAAAGTACCTGTCTCCAGCCTTCAACTAGCCTGCTAGACAAGACTTTCATGAGGACTAGATAACAACCAAAGTGTTTCAGAAGCGATATTGGGAGGGATTGGAAGATTTGGTGGTCAAAGAAAGAACAGGTAGCAATATTTTCTGGGTCTTTCCTTGTTTTGTTCACAGGAGATATTGTGGACCTTTACTCAGAGGTTAGAACACCTCCACTGTGCTGCAGGGAAAGGTTCCTGAAGGGCTGAGGGGCAGCAGATTAATTGGCTGACTTCATTAGCTGCTTGCAGCAAAGTGTCTGTAAAAGACCAGCAAGGAAGAGGCTAATGATGGTCTCAGCACACCGACCTCAGCAACAGTTTTATCTCAGCAAGAAAGAGCAGGCACTTGATCTGATCAAGCACCAAATGCATTACAGAGGCATTATTAACCCAGAGAAGCAGCTGCAGCAAACAGCCGGGGCTAAAGGCATCAGCAGCGCAGGAAAGTTATTACAGGTGGCTATAGGCAGCACATGGAGGGAGTTTGATAGAAATGGATCCCAAACTCCTTCACTGGTTGTGCTCCTGTGTCTCCAGGTATGTTGGAGATATGGGGATTGAGTTTACCATGAACACATTTGTAGATGTCACCAGGCTGGGTGGGAGTGTGGATCTGCTGGAGGGAGGAGGGCTCTGCAGAGGGGTCTGGACGGGCTGGATCCATGGGATGAGGCCAGGCCGGTGAGGTACAGCAGTGGGAGGTGCTGGGTCCTCCCCTCGGGTCACAACAACTTCCTGCAGCTCCTGGCTGGGGGAAAAGTGGTTGGAAAAAGCCCTGGGGGTGCTGGTGACAGCAGCTGGCCACGAGGCCGATGGCCCTGGGCTGTCCCAGCTGTGCTGTGGCAGCAGGAGCAGGGCAGTGACCGTCCCTGTGCTGGCACTGCTGAGGCCACACCTCGAGCGCTGTGTCCACTTGTGGGCCCCTCAGGACAGGGAATTGAGGGCCTGGAGAGTGTCCAGAGACGGGAACGGAGCTGGGAAGGGGCTGGAGCCCCAGGAGAGGCTGAGGGAGCTGGGAAAGGGACTCAGCCTGGAGAAAAGGAGCCTCAGGGGGACATTCTGGCAGTGCCAGGAGGGGCAGCTGGGGGGCTCAGGCTGTGCTCCCAGGGAACAGGGACAGGATGAGAGAGGGGAAAGGGCCCCAAGCAGTGCCAGGGGAGGTTTAGTTGGGCATTAGGAAGAATTTCTTCACAGAAGGGGTGACTGGATATCAGAATGGGATGCCCAGAGAGGCTGCAGAGTCACTGCCCCTGGAGGTGTTGAAGGAAAAGCTGGACATGGCACTCAGTGTTCTGCTCTTGCTGACAGAGTAATGATCAGTCACAGCTTGGACTCAATGATCCCAGAGGTCTTTCCCAACCTCCTTGACTCTCTTACATGTATTAATGACGATCACAGAGCAAAACAACACCACCCAAGAACACCTCCAAGTCAAGCCAAAGCCATTCTGACATCCTTTTCCCTGTCTGTGCTGGGACTGAGTCACAGAAACACACTTTTCTTCCCAAACACAAGCAGGACACCTCCTTTTGGAGGAGTCGAGGCTGCATTGCACTGCTGCAGGGGATGTCAGATGCTGGAGCTGAGAAGGCATGTTCCAAGGAAAAAACATCTCATTTTCTTCCAAATAATGCAGGACAACCTCCTGCATTGCTTAACTGGGGAGGTACAGGGGTACAGGGTAGAGGTACTGGGGAGGAGAATCAGGAGGAAAAAAAAACCTGTATAACTCATGAGTTGAGTTAAGAACAATTCAATAACTGAAAACAACGTAAAATACTAACAATTTCTGATAACAACAATAATAATAGTAACAACAATAATGAAAGAGAGCAAACCTCAAAAGAAACTGGTGGACAGCAGTTTGCTCACCACCCATAGACTGATGCCCATGCCACCCCCCAGCAGTGATCACCCCTCCCAGCCAACTCCCCTCAGTTTATACCCAGAGCATGATATTCTCTGAAACCCTTGGACCGTTCAGCTCACCTGCCCCACTGGCTTCTTTTGCACCTGCCCACTGGTACAGCATGAGAAACTGAAACGTCCTTGATTTAGGGTGTGCATTACATAGCAACAGCAAACACAGGCCTGTTATCAACATTTATTCTCATACTGAATCCAAAATCACAGCAACACAACAGCTACCGAGAAGACCATTAACTCTGTCCCAGCTGAAGCCATGACAATAAAGAAATTTATTTCCAAGGGAATAAGACACCAGATGCCCTCTTCACATGACACAAATGTATCCTGGCTTCCTAAAATAAAATAATAAATTAAAACAAACCACAAAAAAACCAAACCAACAAACATAAAAAAACAACCCAAGAGCCTGGCCCGGCTCCTGTCTTTACCAGCTGTTCCCTATTTACATCTTCTCTCCCTTTCCATGTTTGTTCAGAAATCTGTCTTCCAGTGCAGCTGGAAAAGGTTGTTACCAACAGGCAACCAGACTTGAGTGCTCACAACGTGGGATAATTACAGGAGCCCCAAGACCAAACACACAGATTTTTCAACAGAAAATGATTCTGCTGCCCAACCAACTCCCGACAGTGGCAGTGATGAAGAAGGGCTGGTGTCAGCTATAGAAGAGAGGCTGCACAGTTCAATACGAGCTCCTTGTGGAAGCTGCTTTACTCAAGAGTTTTGACTTTTCTAAAAGGAAGTGGATGGTGAAAGGCGCTGTAATTATTTGCTTTATGTCAAAGACAGCCACTTGCCTTATCCTGGTTTTGAAGTGGAAGGAACAGAAATGGCTGAGCTGAGGAAACACAACGCTATTAAGCGAGATTATCAGCTAGTTTAAATCATCTGCTGGTACCACTTTACCAAAACAGCTGATGTAGATCAGTGAACACAAGTGCCAGGCAGACTTTGATGTCCTTGCACATAGTTTCTCAAGTTCCCTTGTTCTGTTCTGCAATTCAGAAACAAAATCCAAAACAGCATGACAGAAACACATGAAGAGGAAGGAAATATCCTGAGCAGCGAGGCAGCTGCCCCTGAACTTCCTGAAGTGCTGTGTGAACTCAGAGAATTCTGCTGGGGAGTAACAAAGGACAGAACCACGTCCCTGGGAGCCACTGCACTGTGACCTACTATCCTTGGAAGGAAGGTATCTGTGGGGTTACACATCTCATTCACCTGTGCAAAGCACGTAATTTAAGTGGGCAGTGCAAAGCACAGACTGGTTTTCTCTTCAGCTGACCAACTTCAGACTTCTAGAGAATTCTAAAGCAGCAATGTTTAACACCAGCAACCAGCATCTCTCAGGCTCTGCTTCAACAGCAAGGGCACAACAAGATCAGCCACTACTTTTTTATCTGGGCAGCAGAGAAAGACTCAGCCATACTTCCAGGATCCTCTCCTGCCTGCATCACCACAATTTTGCCCATCTGAGGGTAAAAGAGCAGCGTGGTGGAACAGACGCGGGCCCTCCTGTCAGAGTATTGCTCGTGGAGAGATGAAAAGCATCAGCATCTCCCCCAGACCCTCCCTGCCCTGTGCAGCCAAGCATTGTCCATGCTATGATTGTTCTGCAGCCTCAGTTTGGCTCAGACACACCCTTTTTGGAAGAGCTGCATTTGCCCTTTTGCTGCAAATAATCACACCTTTTCCAAGTGTTCAAGGTGATGCAGTTTTATCTCATTTCCAGTGTCAATTCACCATCACTCCTAGCATGAGCTCTAGTGTCTGATTCCAGAAATAGATCCTTTCTTAAGCTCATATACAAACAATGATTCCAATTTCCACTTTGTAAAAGAAGAAAGTTGTGGAAAACTCCTACAGAATCACGGGAAATAGGAACTCCCTCCAGCAGGAAGATAGGATTAAGTACAGTCAGTCCTTAACCACAGTCAGCCCAGCTTTGGCTGGCATTTGCCTGATATGTTCCAGAGACTCCCAAAGTCACAGGTTTCACACATTTCCACGTGTAAAATACTCCAGTTTCTATGCAGATGGATCAATTTGTATCTGTCTCATTAAATTCTATTTCCCACTACTCACTAAAAGGAAGCACACACATCCCTTCCTTTTCTTGTAACCATCTTTTATGGCTTTTGAAAACAGACTTTTATGGTCCCTTCTCTTCAGGCAATGCTGTCTTGAGTCTTCATTTGCTGTTGTTCTGGAGCTTTGAACATTCTTCTGTCTTTAACAGCTTCACATAAATAATATGAAAAACCTTGTTTGCTACAGAGAAGCCAAGGGACTTTGCTTAAGACCATTAGGAGAATTTAGGAATTACCCTCCTCTCCAGAGCACTCCCAAAATGAAAGCAGTTAGTAAGTTAAGAAGGTAACACAGAATTACAAATTAATTCCAGATGAGGAAATCCAGGAGAACCTAAGAGGAAGCACACCTCAATCTGGCTGTTTCTGTGGGAATGTCAAGGCTTCAGCCTCCAAAGAGCAGCAGTTCCACGATGCTCACACCACTCCTGGGCACCCAATCTGCATCCAAGCAGGAAATCTGTGGCCAGAGCACTGCATAGAGAGTGGCAGGAGATGTAAAATGTGCAATCTCTCTGTGCAGCTGAAGGATCCTTTCTCCTACATGTGGGCATCTGCTTTACTCCAAATATCTTCATTGTATCCTGTCTTTATTAAAAATAAAAGCTCAAAGACAGACAGTCAATAAGCAGAGCAAGAAACATTTCAGGATTTTCCTCTGTCCATTGTGTCATGGTAACTGCAACGAAGTGTGTTAAACGCTGTCCAAGATGACAAAACAAAGGATGAAACAGCATCTCAAGTTGCAAATTAGACTCTGCTTTTAGTCAGTGTTAAATACACACTTGTATTTTTTGAAGTGAAAACATTTTAACCTGAAGAATATTTTACAGGTATAATCAACTATTCAAGACATCCTCCCTTTCAGGGACATGCAATTTTTTATCATTAGTCTTTTCATCTACAAAATAAAAAATTTTGACAGATTATAATTTTCTGAGAGCATCTTTTCTTTCACTCTTAAACATTTATCACATCTGAGAAACTCACAGGCTTACTGCATGTTATTGCACCAAGAAGTTCAGGACAACAGAGTTATGAATATGAAAACCACAAGGACATTAACTTTTTTTTCTCCACTCTAAGGAAAAAAATACAAAAAAATTCTACCTGAGAAATTATCCCTTATGATGCCATGGTTACTTTAGCAAGTGGATGGTGTTAGCAAGATTTTACATCTCTCCCTTCTTAACCAGGCAGAGCAAACAAAGTTACCATCCAATTTCAGAGCCAGCCTGACAACTTGTTGCCAGAAGCTGAACAATTTACTCCAGTGTTTCAGTGGCAGGAGAATCTGAAATTGAGAGGACTGGCAGGATTGCTGTTGCAAATTTGATGGAACAGTTGGTATTTGTACACATTTCTCCTCTCCCTTAAAGAGAAGCCTCTGCTCTGTGAAACAGAAAGCAATGAATAACTCCCATGTCTATCTACTTGCAGGAAAAGCTGCAATTTCCGAAAAACCAGTTAAACCTTTTACAGGGAGAACACAAGGACTAGGAGATCAAAACTAGAATTTTATTTCTTTTTGTGGGGAAGCCATTCCAGCAGCATGCACCTTCATATTCTTAAAAAAGAAAAGGACAAATTTAAAGATGTCCAATGTGAAGAGTTTCTCCTTCCATTCACTTAGTGTCAGACTATTACCAGATACCTCCCAGACGTAAAGCAGGTGGTCACACAGGTTCTGTGCCACAGAAACATCCTGCTCCCAAGAGCAACCTGTTGCCCATGGTAGAGATGTACCAGTCTCAAATTAAGCATATTTGAGGTACTTATAACTCTGCTGTTTTGAAGTTAAATAGTCACACCATCTCCTTTGAAAAAAGAGGAACTTCTCTGAGATTTTCCCATCATAACCTTCTCTCAAGCTTGAGAACTAAAAACAGTCTGAAGGTTTTGATGATCCCAGGAATGTTGAAGCCACCTGGACACTGTTTACATTTAAACAGTTAACTGCCCATAAGTCCACTGCAGTCATCTCTACTCCCTTTCTGCAGCTTTTCTTTCAGCTCCCCTTCCCTCCAGTTGCTTTCTATCTTCTCCTTTAACCACCTGGAAAAAGCAAGATGAAGGTGAAGAAAATACCTGCTAAGCCAAGGGAGGTACATGTCTCCTTAGGAAACACACAGGGCGCTGCAAAGGGCATGGATGTTGATGCCTTTGGGCACTGGGAAATCACAAACTGACACTTCTGGGGACAGGCTCTGTCAGCAGCCAGGGCTCAGTAGATTTGGATGACATTGTCCCACTCATCAATAGGCCAAACTCCATTGTCCTGCACATTGGAGGGGGAGCTCTTCCAGTCCCATGTCTTCACAGGCACCTTCCACTCCGGGCCGTAGTTGGCCTCCACGTACTGCAGGGTTTCGCAGGGCACGTGCACCTTGAGTTCCACAAATTCAGTCCAGCACAGAGTAAACTTGGGAAACAGATACCTGGACCAGAACAGAAGGGTATGGTCACTGGCAAAAGGCTAAAATGCACCTCTAAGTGAGCTCAAGCAGAAAGCAAGACACTGCAGCAAGTGGCCGTGTTACATTTATTCTGGTTTTTCTCTTACACACTGGACAAGGGTGTTATCAACAGAACCTGTGAACATTTGCTCCGTGTGCTTAGAAAGGAGCATTCCCAATTCTTCCCTTGCTCGTACTCACATCATTCTGCCACCTATAGGTTAGTCCCTGCCTCTGCTCCGCCTGCTACAAACGGGATTTAACAGTTACCCCTTTCAGAAAGGCGAGGGTGACACACGCTTACAGCAGCGGCCGTTCACAGGTAAATTTCACAGCTTGACCAGAACGACATCCTAGAGAAGTGTCAGAGTCCAGGTGTTAAACAATACCAAAGTCTACCCACTGTTCCTGCCGAGGATCACTCCCACTTCTGAAGTTCTGAAAACTTACACACACACAAAAAAAAAAAAAATTAAAAAGTGATCCTAAAATTCCTTTCCACCGGTTAAAATAAGCACTTTGTCCTTTTAAAGGTTTGTACATTTGCGTGATGAACTGGAACCACCCCCTCCATCTTCTTGCAAGCATGAAGTTAATTTTATTTCTAAGTGTTCAGCAAACAATATGAGAAAATAAAACAATTTTGCTTCATGCCTTAAGTGGAGGGAAAGAACAAAGTGATCAAGCATTTTTTTATATATATCCAGAGACTGCTGATTAAACTAAACTCTTACACAGCTCCTTTTTTCTAAAATCCTACAGAATTAACTCACTTTAAGGATTAAAGCAAACAGTGTGGATTTGATTCCCAGACTCAGTTTTTGTAGATACTATTTTTTTGCTGGAGATTGCAACTGTCCAGTATTAAATTTGCAAACAAAGAAGAAGCCTCAATTACTGCAATTATAAGACAATACCAGGAGGATGCACATGCTTGTGTCAGGAATGCTGAGGAAGTGTCTGTGCACATGGAAATGCAAACCACACAGCCAGACTGTGAGGATTGGAAACCAGCTCTCCAAGGAAACAGAGGCTAAAAATGCCTATGAGAAATATTTTAGGGACTCAATGAGAAATGCTTTAGTTCTCCACCCTCTAATTTAGATGTCTAGAAATTATGACTGCAGAAATACTCAGCTTTCTGAAGAAAACACCTTCCACCTTTCAGTTTTAATCTTAGAAAAGAACTTCTACCCTTCTCTGTGATGACCTAGTAACAATCAACATCTCTTCTGACACTATAATTCCCTCAAAGTTGTTAGAGAGGATTTAGGATTCAGCATGAGCAAACAATCACTTCTCTTCTGACTGAACTCCTCACTTTTGCCTTCCTCCAAAATTCTGACAGGGCTGGAGACTAAGCAAAATTGAGGGTCATTCTGGTGTTGCACATATTCAGATTAAGCATGCCAAGTGCTCTCACCTCACAGTAACAAAAGTTGGATCTATTTTCTCTTTTTGAGGATGTATTTGGAATAACACATGTCTGGAATTACTTGGCTAAGGATTCTGAACAGCTACAGTTCTGACAAGACTCAGGGCCATTATGGTGATAAACAAGCAGTTCTCCTGGGCCTTTTCTGTGTGTATTAAACTAAGAAACACCTACTCAGAATTAGAGGCCTGGCTTCCTTATGATGCTATGCCTAAGCAAAGTTATTGCTGAACTAGAAAGCTACATCTGGAATTTTTAATAAGCTAACACCAAAAATAAGTACAAGGCTACAAGAAAAGGAGAGAGTTTTGTGGAAGGTGGAACTCCAAAAGAGCTGTAACATCCAAGAATACAGAAGCTGGAATGCAGCACAGGGTCACATTTACCCCCTATTCTCTTGTCTTGGACCAGTCATTATCGAAAAACAGGGGAAAAACATCTCAAGTATCAAAGGTTTGATGGAATTTTGAAGGAGCAGTGTCAATTCCATTGGCATGGAAACACCAACTGCAATATGGATGCAACAGGAGCACAGAGAGAAGGAAAGGAATTTATCAGTCAGCTTGCTTTTCAGAAGGCACCACACACAAAAAGTGGAACAGCTGCTGTATTCTAAAAAGAAATACTTTGCTACACATTTTTGCAGCACATTTTCCGGGGGGATATTCCAAGAGCTCTTTCTTTAGTCTATTTCTAAATGTGCCTTTTGAAGCTGGTTATCAAAATATCTTTCCCAGTCTTTACTTATCACTTCAGAACAATGATAACTAAGACAAAGATTTGGATACTATCTCCATCTGGATGACAGCGCTCACTAAATTCCCATTAGCTAAATACAAACAAATACATTTCAGGCAAAATGTAAAAGATAACAAATCCTATAGAAGTCTACAAGGTTTTCAACTAGTCTGCAGCTATCTCCTTCTGAGTGAAGGTATGTGATTGAAAGAAATAAATCTAATTATCAAAACCTATATTCAGTTTGCTGAGTTGATTGGGAAGCTTGTTGAAAGGTGTTAAACAAGAAACGTGGGATTCTATTCAAAATTCCATTTTCAGAACAGTAAGGCCTGCAGGAATTGTCTGTCTTGCTGTCACAACACTACAGTCAAACCAGTGATCTAAACTGCTATCTCAAAATCCCAATTTGTGGGCTTTTCTGTGCATGAACAGTTGAAGCTTTTTGCCGTATTTTGTCATCAAGACAGAAGCCTAAGGATTAATCTTCTACTCCAAAATTAGACTGTGCAATAAACACTGTTTTAGAGCCTTTTTCTCATCTTGGGTGTTTATGTAACTGGGAGCCTGTCACAGTCAGATAAGATCTGCTTGATCTACAACCTGCCAGCCCTGCTGTTGATTTCACAAGAGATCTGACATTTAGTCTCTAGTAAGGCACAGGACTGTTCTCTCTCTGCTTCACTGCTCTCAGAGTGCAGAATCTCCACTGATTCCCCTCTGACATCCACGTTTCCACAAAGAGCACAGACCTTGCCAGGCAACAGTACACAAAATGCCATCAGTAAACACTAGCTTGTTCAATTTCTTTCCTGTTAATGGTACAAATCCAGTTCTTACTTAAATTTCTTGCCTGACTTGGCCTGAGTTCCTCCATTCCATATGTGGTCATCCTCTTCATAGAAGAAAAAAATATCAAGTTTCACATCATCTTCTCCCTGAAAAGACAGTTCCAAGCTGTCTTCCACCTGGAAGACAAAAATACACACTGTATATACCTATAAAAATACAAAGCAACTTATGGCAGCAGAAAACAAATTCATTTTCATCAGATAGACAGGGTGACTTCTAACTGAAGGAAACAGTAACTCTGCATTATTTTAAAATTTCATTAAACACTTCTGCAGCTGAAGTCAAAATTATAAATCTACACAAACACACACATGAAGTAAAATGTTCATTTTCTATGTACCTTGCCAAATTTGTGCTTCAGTGGCAACCCTGCTTTCTGAAAGGCTGGAATGATATCTGCTTTGTAGTCCCTTATAAAGATTCCCAAATCCACATCTTTGCTGTGAGGAATGACATTGCACTGCCTATACCAGCCTGAGGGGAAAAAATAAAACAGAAAAATCCCAAATTAGTTAACTCAGGAACATGAATTCAATAGAATTAAAGCAACACAAAAATGAACTGTCCTAAGATCATGAGGCAAAAATCTTTGACTGAGACCATAAACAAGACTTCTGCCTTTTTTTAGCATGGGATGAACCACATCAAAGGAAACAGTACTACTGCACTTATAGTCATCTCTCTCCCCTAAGAAAGCCAGAAGGGAGAGAATGAGAGAGAAAAACAAAGATAAAATATCTTCAGTTTCCTAATTTAAATGCATTTATATTTTAAAAAAAAGCAATTAAAATTCTTTATGTGGGCCCAAATCTAATCAGCAATTAACAGCTACGGGGCCACAGCTGTGCTTCTGATTTGCAACTATTGTTTTATATTGCATCCAAGATGTTAATCATCTCTCAATCACCACTGCAAAGCAGAAAGACACAAAGTGGGGCATCCTTTTGTCTGCTTCATTAAGGCATCTTTTAGTAACTGTTCATTCAGAAAATTGTATTCCCTAGGATTAAATAAATACAATGCAAATTGCACACATGAGTTTTCACAAAGTGTTTCAGTAACAAAAGAATCCTCACCAGTGAGAAGACACTTCTGCCTTCAGCAGAACTGAAAACTTGGATTATCTACTCTAATGGACTGTAATTTTATTACAAGTTTGTTTTGAAAGAGAATAAATAAATGTGAACTGTATTTTAGAAGTCAGTGACAAGCATCTAATTGCATGGGAAGAAAAACAGTGTTAGAGTGTACTTGGAGAGCAGAAATAGCTGCTCATCACTGCATTTTCCAGCTGGCACTTCAGAGAACACCAAGTCACACAAATTAGGGAACTGTTGATCACATCCTAGCAGGGATGAACACAACACAGGTATCTGCTAACAACACTAAATGCTTCACTGGAGATTTACCCAGCATCTCTGCAGATCAGGATTATAAAGAAAAAGCATTTTTTCAGGAGCAAAAAGGCCTATTGCAATACTGTTATTACCTTCCAAACCAGTAAGTTTGGCCTCTGCTGACATCACCATCAATGGAGGAGGAAGGGTTTAAAGTTTCAGGTGAGTTTACAAATGCAACACAACACAAATTTTTACCGAGACATGTTCCACTGCTCAGCCAGAATTTCACTCCCAAGTTATTCAGTGTCAGGGCAGCCAGATGAAGCAAGGATTTTGCCTTTTTCCTGAATTCCACTGCGTCAACAGAGGCATCATCAGGATACAGCTGCAAGGCAAGAGTAAGCAGGTTGCTGTCAGAGAGCAAACTTGTCCCTTCATTTTTTCAGTGTCCTAGGGAAAAATGACCTTAAAAAATTTACTTAACTAATACCTGGGCTAATATCTGGCTTTACATACACAGTCCATTTTCAGAACATGCACTGAAATGAGAAGTTGAAATTAAAACTCTGAATCATCAACCTTCCTTTTTTATCCTAACCATAAGAATGAAAATTCACAGTAGACTAGAATAAGAAAATATATATTGGACACTGATTCTCAGCACTTGGCAGCAATGTGGGTGAGCCCTTGTTCTGCACATGCTGAGGTCAATTCCCAGAGTCCAAGGGGAGCAAGGGGACAGAATCAACCCCTGCCAGCACATCAGGGCTTTCCCAACCTCCAGAAGTCCAAGATGAATTTATTTGGCGCCACCAAGTGTCAGAACTGGGTGTTGAGTTTTAAGGAGAACTGCCAAGAAGAAACAGTGTGAGCACAAAAATCTTCCAGACAGAACTGTGGCAAGGTCTGCCATCCATGCAGAACGAAAACCAACACGGGAGGCTGGGAAAACGTTACTAGTTCTAACAAAGGAATAACCACTCAACTTTGTGATGGATTTCTTCAAGAGCTCTTGGGCAACAAGCAGCCAAAAGGAACTTTTCAAAAGTCAGCTGCTTATTATCTCAGTGTTAAAGCTCCAACAAGGTCCAGCAAACGTTTAGGGACACATTTTTCTCTGCCTGTGATGATCTCTGCCTGGAGGCTGAAGTGGATTATGTTTTTCTGTCTTCCACACAAAACGGGGCAACACATGGATGCCCTTGTGAGCCTCCTGCTACCCTCCCTACCAGAGGGAACAGGAGTGGTCCTCCCTTTCCCAAACACCTGAATGACTGAACACTGGAGCCTCCAGTTTCCTTTTTCCCCCTCCCATGAACTCAGAGATAGTTCAGATTCAGTGGCCTGACTTGACTGTGAACACTCTTGACTGTGAACTCTTGATCACTTTATAACTCATGTCCTTTCCAAGCTAGAACAAAATGCCCCCAACACTGCAGCAGAGACTTTTCTATCTGCTAAATCAAGTAGCAAAATTCTAAAAATAATCCTCTGAATAGTGGTGAAAACATTTGCTTAGACAGTCAAAAAAGCAATTAAATCAGTCACTTTGGAATGTGACCATTTCAAATAAGCCAAACGAGGAACATAGAACTGCAGGACATAGCTCAAAAAAAACCATACAATTAAACATTTCTCAGAACCTTGAGAACTGCCATAAGGAAAGTTTTCAGCCATGAAGATACACAAGCTCTTAGTTCTATTTACATGAGATCCATTTAACAGTAAGGGTGTGTAAGAATTATGGATATGTTGGTTCCCTCTTGGAAAAAAATCTGCTCACAAGTAAAAAACAAAAAGGCCATGATCTTCAGGTAAAGTTTTGATTTCATTACCACTTAGGTAAAAAAAACCAACCAAACAGTGAACTGTTCTTAGGTTTGGGTCAATGAGTAAAACACATATTTCATCTCAGAGACACACCCCCCAGTTACCACTAACCTGAAAGAAAGCCCGAGCTTCTCTGTACCTACATTCAAGAAATCTAGAGTGGGACATCTCCTCTAGAAAACTGGATGGATTTTTTGGAATTTGAACTTTTAAGTCATCAATGGAAACAAGCAGAAGTTCCGGCCTGCATGGAAAGATAATGTAGTATTATATTTAATTCCTTTACAAACCACATGGCACTTTTTCCTCTAACTCAGGTTATAATCTTAATGCACACTACTGGCAATGATCCCTCAGTTCAAATACAGCCAAAATAAATTATAAATTGAAAAAGCAACAAGAACCTCACCAGAGTCCCCACACATTTTAAAACTTTGTTTAAAAATAATTCCTACACCTCCAAACCCCAAGTAAGTTTGTCAGATCACTGACTCCTTTACTGACTCATGACTTGAATTTGTTCAGACATGTTGTTCAGTGCATTTTAAAATTCAGGCTATTTGGTTGTCTAAGTACAGGATGCACTTAAGAATCAAATTTTACTTTGTACTTTGAGGCTATTTGCTTTTAAAAATTAAAAACCATTCAGCCTTCATAAGAACTGAAGTGGGATTATTTAACAGCTTACACAGGTTTCTTCAAACACTTAGGCACATAACTCATACAAATTCCATGCTTTAAAATGACGAAAGAATGTGGTCAAATTAAAGGAAAAAGTTAAGCAGATTTATTTTGACATGTGAAATGTCTCATTTTTTTCTCATTTTCTCAGAAACTGTGTTCTCAAAGCCTGCACTTTGGGGTCTGAATCACACCTGAGCTCAATTTCAGAACCTGACTACAGGAGAGAGAGTGGTTTTGCACACAGAGGAAGTAATTTTGGAGTGCCATGATGGTTTTCTCCTTCCCTGCTGTGAACTCACTTTTCATATGCCCCAGGGTAGCGCCCAAAGTGGAGTTTCCGGAAAGGCACAAACTTTCTGTCCACGTGCTGCTTGAGCCGCAGGGGTCCGTGCCAGAGGAAATTGCCACTCCTCTCATAGAAGACCACCAGGTGAATGGCATGGGATGCCAGCTTGAATATGTAGTGCAAGGGAATTTCCATCCCAGACAGGTCATCCATCCCATCCAGGCGGGGGTCCTTGTTTATAATCTTTAGCCACTGGAACCCCATCTTCTCAGCACTTCTGAAAAAGCCCACCTGAAAATGAGGAAGACAGGAGGCAGAGCACACTAAAGATTAGAGAAACCAAAACTCAAACCTAAATGCTTATTATTAACTCACATCATTCCCCATTTTCATTTTCTAATCAGGCTTAAGCACAAATGAAGCAAAACTCCCTAAGAGCTTGAAGACCAGCAGCCACAAGCAATTCTAACCACCTCCTTCCCTTGTCTTAAATTTTGTCCTTCAAACTACAAAACAACACAACAAATAAATGTTATAAGCCATGGCTGGATTAGGTTTGTTCTTTGCTATGGCACCCTACCCTGCACTCTCAAACAATTCTCTAAAACTGCTCTTCTGCCATATCTGGTGTTCCTAAGTCCTTGAATAACAACACTACTAACACAAAAATGATTACCCCAAAACCTTCTTTTGTGGGGCAAATAGAAACCTCACCAAACACTGAGCACCACACTTAGGTAACAGACTTTCGTATTTCCACAAAGGGAATTAAATTCCACCTGATCTAAAAAAAACCAAAACCAGGAAACACCGAACTAATCAGCATCTGAAAAGCCTTTCAATTTTCCCCCTCTAAATGTTTTGTATATCAGCTTCTCCTCTGAACGATACAGAAATTACCACTGAGACACAAAGCAATGGGGAAATGGATTTATCTCATCTGCTTCCACACAACTTTACTCTTAGTTTATTGAATTCCTTCACACCTATGGGTGAAACAACTGCCTGATCAGGCCCAGAGTGACATCCCTCTTCACTCAAGTTCATCAGTGAAATTGCCACTAACCATTTCAGTGTCTCCTGCATTTTCTAATTAAAAGAGGGAAAAAAAAAATCTGTTTGCCACTGGTATCTTTAGTCTGTAAGAATTAATCTAATAAATATTTCCAGATTACACTTAATTGATTAAATAATCTTGGATTTAATTTTGCCCTTCATCACATGCTACGCCTCTGGTTTTAACACAGACATTAAAAAATGTCCAAACACCACAGAGAAGCAGAGATACCAGCACATTCAGTGAAATGGTATTAAGTACAAGGATGTGCTAAAAGAAATGTAATCCAGCAGACTATGATAATTTTTACAGACTTGTCACATCAATACCTGCATTTCCTTCTTGAAAAGTCCCCCAACCTCCAGATTTATAACACCTGCACCTACATTACAGGCTCAAGGGTCTCTTCTTCCTTTCTAACAGGCCTCCTTTCTTTCCTTTTGGCACAGACTCTGATCTACCAGGGCTTTTTTAAATACTGCAGACAGCTTCTAAAAAGTTTATCTATAAATTACTCCTAATGCATCCAGGCTAGTAAAAGGACAACCTTTCCTTTAAAACAGTTTCCCCTGCCTACAATATTACCACCACATGAATTCAGATACAAACAGGAAAGCTTTAAGTGACAACATCAAAAAACAACTGAATGCATTACAATACACAAATGTAAACAGAAAACATGCACTTACTTCATGTTTCCATGTTTTGTCCAGTAGTGCAAAGGTAGTGAAGTCTCTTGGAGCACAGAAGTATTTGCATTCTGGGCTGGGGCCATCGGGAGAGCTTCTGATCTGCTCAATGTCTTTATCAACCAGTCCCAAAATCAAAGGATCAATCAAATACACTGGAATATTGTGACTGGATATTAATCCTAGGAACTTCCTAACCACGTGCTGTTTAACAGAGGACAGAAACACCATCTTTGCATTAAAAATCTTTGACAGAAAGAAACCCCAACCCTCTGAAAGAAGGAAATCTTATCTCCCAATACTTCCTCTGAGTGTACACTTCACTGCCACAAACAATTGTGAGGCTGAGTGAGAAGCTGGGATGCAAGTGCCACACAGAATTTGGATGCTGGTCTACTCAGGGCACTCAGCACTGCATAAGGAGTTAAAAGCTACAGCAAGAAGGTTCTGTGCCTGACGCAAGGAGTTATTAACTTGACATTTAAACATCCATGGCACACAGAAGGCGTTTACAGCAGTCACCCTGCTGCTTAAATGCATTCAACTCTAACGTCTAAATTAATGATTTTAAAGGTCTGGCTTCAGAGAGATGTGAAAACATGAGGACAGGATGTGGTCAACAACAAGGTTTTGGCAGCAGCATCACCTGTGTGGTACAGGTAGAAGCAAGGCCACCCTCATGGTGCTGAAAGGTAGGTGATGTGCTCGTGTTGCTTCTGTGGCCACAACTGGCACACCAGAAGGATGAACAGGAAAAAAACTGTGCAAACTATCCATCTTCCCAACCCACCACTACTCCACAAAAACAGATGCTTTCAGCTGAAACTTAAATAAATTTAAAGAAACATGAACAGTGGTAGTAAGACATGGCCTTGATGTTACACCATCAGTAAACTTGTTCACATTTAGTATTTTGAACACCCAACTGCAGGGACTCTGAGGAAAGCCTGGAGAGCAGTAGGTGCCTGGCAGGGTCATGGAGCATCCTTTATCACTAAAGATCTCAGCAGAGCAATTCAACCTCTAGGAGAGCTCTGCCCACAGACTGGAAGCCCCCTGTGACCGTGACACCTCACACCTATCAGGAAATTCCAAGGAGTGTCACCTCCAAAAATAGCAAAGCATTCCTGGCACAAGCAAGCAGTCCACAGAGCAGTTGCTTTGGATTTTTTCCAGGCACAGCCCTTAGCCAGAGCACCTTCCCTCTTGCTCAGCAGAAACCAGGCCTTGAAATGGCCATTCTGCTAATTAGCAACATTATCATGTTGCATCCAAACCAAAAGGCAGCCAGCTCGCAGCACATCCTTCCCCTTCACCATCTGTGCTGCTTTTCCACCGGGAGATCAGTTTACAAAATTCTTCTGTAAAACTGTTTCCAAACAAATCCTAACTACAAATATGACAGGGGACCTTCTGATTCCCCAGGGTGGGCGTTTAGGTTCCACTCAATCTTGCCAGCCTGTAGACAGACACAAAAAATATCCCATTTCAAGCACCTAACAGCACTCCCAGCACTGCTCCTGATGGCTGGAATGCAGCAGCTGCTGATGCTGAAATGTGGCATTTTTCTCATGCTTGGGAAGAAGCTTCACAACCCAGCACAAGCAGGTGACATAGTGACCAGCAAGTCAAACACCTGGCGTGGGCAAAGGAGGATTGTGTGACCCAGGACCTCCTCAGTCCGACAGAGAAGCTGCATGGCCAAGCAGCCCATCTGATCAATCCCCAGCCTGAAAGGACACAGAGCCCTGCATCAGCACTTTCTTCCTGAAACATTAACAACACTCCAAGCGCTCCCAAAGGGCAAAGGCTGAGAAGCTGTAACTGTTTCTCCAGCTTACTTCACCCTGGTGTTTTGATACTCTTTTTACTGTGAAAGTTACAAAGTGTATTTCTTTATCCTTCAAAGCAGAAAGCGCCCAGGGAAGCGTGACAAGAGCCGGACCCTGAATTTAGAGCTACAAGAGAGTTCTGAGACTTTCGGAAGAGCTGTATGGAACAGGGACACTATACATACCCATCTTGTGCTGTCCTGGCCTGACTGGCTTCCTCTGAGTTTAGAAAAAGCTGCTCCATTCTANAAGAAGAGAAAAACCCCAAAGTTTCAGTTTAATCCTTGTTTTCTTAACATGACACTCAGGGAGACACACACTCTTGATGGTTAAGGCTGGGGTTATGCCTCTGCTCACTCAGCTGCAGCACTAAGTGTGAAATCAACAGCAGCCACAGCCACCCTGCTACCCAAGCATGTTTGAAAGGACAGCCCCAGCCTCGGGCACCTCTAGACATGCAAGGATTGAGTGCTGAGGTCTCGGGTTTCCAAGCCAATGTGCCAGCAACCGTAAAAAACAGGAGGATGACAAACTCCGTCAGGCAAATCCCACGGGGGCAAAGACAGCGGGGCTGTGCCTCAGTCACAGACAATTCCGTTTTAAAAACAGCACAGTCACCTGAGAGACTCAAGGCAGCTCATGACTGGGCTTTTGGATTTTCAAAAGCACAAAGAATTTTCTCAGTTGTTTAAAAATCAGAAACGGTGAGAAAGGAGTTGAAGGTTGCAGCACCGCCTATCAGTGACAGTGCCTGCACTTAATAAAGAAAGAAAAGCCAAAAGAAAACCAAGTCGGGGCACTTTGAAATCTACACGGTTCTTCTGTAAAAATAAAGGGAGCTGCTTTGTTGAATCGGAGTTGCAGCTGTAAACTATGAAGCCACTAGAGGATATAATTTACAGTAACATTCACCTCTTCTGCTATTGTAGAAAATCACTTCCCTGGATATTCCAGGTCAGCTATGAAAAGAGGTACAAACAGCATCCCGGTATAAAAGCAGGATTTAACCCATCACTTCAGGAGGACTGAGTCACAAAGCCCTAAGATGACTGCAGAAAAAGTTGGGATTTCTCTCCGTCACACCAGCGTCGGAAAAACCTGCACCCAGCAGATGCTGCGTCCCCTCAGCAGAGCCCTCAGACAGCGCTCGCTTCGACTCCGCTGCCAATAAAAGTCACCGAGCAGCGACAGCTGAGAGTTAAAAGCCGCGGCGGCTCGCAGCTGGCGGGGGCGCCGAGCCCTGCGGGAGAAATCGGACGGCCCTGGCTGACACAGTGATTTGGAACCANACCGGGCCGGGCTCCGGCCCGCCCCACGCCCCCCGTGCCGGCGCTGGAGCCGTTCCAGGAACGCCGGGGGCGGGACCAGCGCCCGCGCCGCGCTCCCTCTCTCACCTTCTGCGACAAGTAGAACTTGTAATAGCACAGCTGGAAGAGCAGGAAGACCAGGCTGCTCAGCGACAGGAGCGCCAGGACCACGTTCCTGTTGATTTTCTGCATCAGCCCCGGGGCGCTCCGGGAGCCGCTGCCCGGCCGCCCTCACCGCCAGGCGGCTTCAGGCCGGAAAGCGCCGCCGCAAAGCGCCGCCTGCCGTCGTAAAATGCCCCCCCCAATTGTCGTAAACATCCCTCAAGGAGGTTTCTCACCCAGCCCCGAATCCCCCAAACCTCCCCAAATCCCCTCAAAAACGAGGAGCGGTAAAACGACACAGAGAGACACACAGAGGGTGGCAGATTTCTGTATTAGTACAAAACATCGCGTCACACGCGGACGGCACCCACCCACCCNACACCGCAGAGTCCGCAAAATAAAAACACGGACGAGCCCAGCACAGTCCCAGATGGCTTCCCCGGTCTCCAAGTGAAACGCGGGAGGAGTGAGGAAACAGGATTTGTACACTAGCCTCTTCTTGCCCTGGATTTCTAAGAAATTAACCTGCTACCTGGGCCCTGCCTGTTTGGTAGTTACAGAAGCATTTATATCCCCAGGATGGCTTTTTTTGTTTGTTTGTTTTTATCTAGCCTGTCTGACGCTGAGATCTCTAGCTGCAGTTAACACAGTTCTCCTTAGTTCTCCACAGGACAATGGCAGCTACAATCAGCTGATGTATTAATACCCCAAGGAAAACCTTTAGTTCCTCAAAAGTCAGGCTTTAGGAGTTAAAAGAACTTCAGAATACCAGCAGTCAGTACTTAAAAAAAAAATAAAAATTAAGCATCTCCTTTTGGTCATAGAGCAGAAAACTGCTGTTTAGCCACCATGCAGTATCAGCTCCAGAGTAATTAACAGTAAATAACAGTAAATAAGCCTGGTGGATTGAATTACAGACCTTAAAAAAATTCAATCCACTGCCAAAGAGCCATCTCTCTTCCAAATCCCTGAAAGTGGACACACAGAGGAAAAGCTAACTCCACAGGCTCCAGGCATCCCTGCCCAGCTGCAGGCACAAACCCTGCAGCAACTGCAACAAAAAGCATCACTGGGAGCAGTGTGGTGTCGCTCAGCTTCCTGTGATGATGGGTGCTGGAGAGACACTAGTTCAGAAAACACAGTCTAAAAAAAAAATACCTAAAGTGCTTAAGGCAATTCTTCATATCCCCGTTTACTAAAAACAAGTGGACTAGATGTTAGCAGCAAAAATTTGACATCTGTGCAAACTATTATATAACAAATCCATCTTTTTAAGCATGAAAAGTCACATGTTAAGGTTCACCCAGGACATCAGTTAAACCAAAACTTGCAAGTCACAAGTCACAGTATGAAACACTTCCAAGATTTCCTCTAACTAACTACTAAAAGAAAAATTACATTTTTACACCGGTGCATATCAAATTCACCTTTCAGTTACACTACAACTTGCTAAAAAGGGGAAAAAGACCCTCAACAAACAAACAAAAAAAAACCAACTTCATAATTTAAATGCTTTTGGAGAGGGCTGGAAAATACTCATGGTTCTCACTACACATTAGCTGGTTGTAAACATCCTCTTTCTTTCCACAAAGGGAATTCTGAAGAGGAACTGCAGCTGAACACCCAAGATCAAGACAAGTGGATGGGTGGTGACAAGGAGGTGCCAGTTTGTCCTGGTGTCTGTGCACCACAGCCCTGGACTAGAACTGGCTGCAAAACTCAGTTTGTAGTGATTTATCCCCAAGAACTCCTAGTCACGTGTCCATTGCAGTAACATGGAAAGAGAAAAGATTATACACAGAGTATTTGCATAACAGCAACATCTGCAGATAATGTGTGAAACAGATTCAGACACTGTTGACCAAGAACCACATCACTTCAGAGTATCTTTGTCCCAAAGCCCACGCAACAGAACAGGCAGAAGGAGGTACAGTTGAACTGAACTATTTTGTACTTTCCTCTGCAAAAAGAGATCACAAGTTCACAATGCAAATAATTAAGAGATACTCAACTTCCAGATACAAAATAAACATTTAGGGCTCAGCCAACCTGTCAACTTCATGATTCCTCAAGAAAAATAACACTTTCCAGAACAGGTAATTACATTTCCTTGTTAATTTTAACCTTTCACTGAATATCAAAGCCAGTTTATTAGAAGGTGTCTCAAGGAATACCTCCTTCTCTTGAGAAATTGTGATGGACAGAAAGGAGCCATTGGTAATATTGAGGTTTAACACGATCAGATGCTCATGGTTTTATGGGCTAAAGGATATATGAAAGGAAAAATTCTACAGGCCCAGCAGCAAATGAGCCAAATCATTATGGACAGCAAATTTTTAACAGTTTTCATATGATACCAGAAAACAATCTTCAGTTAGGAAACACCTGATTCAAGAGTGTACCTGAAAACTATTTATAGGCTCCTTGGCTTGATTAGAGGGAAGAAAGCAGATTAAAAAAGCCTGTAATAACCTAGTAATTCCCACTGACAAACTGGGATTTTCCACGAAGAATATAACATGGGTTTTTTTTTTTCTTTTTTTAGCTCTCCCATTACTATGAATCATTTGACTACTGTCTTACTAGGCTTGCAAACAGGAGTCAAGACAACTGAACGCCTATACATAATTCTATAATGTAATTAGAATGCAATTAATGTAATGGTGACTATAACAGGAGAATAGCAATATATATGGTTTTAAAAAGGAGTTACCTGTGGAAAATAGGAAGACTTTATACCACTGGGGGAAATAATCACAGCCTGCTCTTACTGTTTCTTCATACCAGGCCTACAAATTCTTCTAATATCCTTCTGAAACCATGCTGCTGTAGTATTTTGCCAGGCTAGGCCAGCAAATCAGTCTGTTTTCAAAATGCATCTCAGAAATCACGAATTCTAATGGAAGGCCTAGTAATAATTAAATACATAGCTAAGTAATTCACGTTAGGAGAGCTAAAAAATGGTATTTGCTATATTCTTCACAGAAGAATAGTATTTGTAACAAAAGTAATATTCAAGTCCGTAACAAAATACTTGAATAGAGTATTAGAAAAGTACATAGTTATACCTCTTGGTTTCTTTGTTTTTTTTTTAAATAGGCAACAGTTCAGCTTTTCGACATTCTTCTAGATTCCCAATACTGGTTCCTAACACTTTAGCCCCAAACCTTCGCACTAAACTTTGCACAGTACCTAGGCCCTAAACAGCAGAAGGTAGCAAACCCAGTAAAATCCAATGCTCACAAGCTTCTGTGAGTAGTAGCTACACAGAAAAACAAAAACATTCAGCAGTAGAAGTGTTGAACAGATATTACTAGGCAACATTATTCAGGCTGCTTGTTGAACCACCCAATCCATTTTCACTCTTCTGAAGAGTTTTCACGGCACTTGGCACCTGCAATCCAGTACTCACTGTGAGCCCACCACACCAGATCTGGGGGGGAAAAGAAAAGAACCTGCGTTACGAACCGAACACGTCCCCCTCCTCCCATCCCACAATTAACTAGTACAAACATAGCTGCATGCCTTCTGTCACAGCACTCTGTAAAACATTCTAATCACAGACATGCTAATTTTTAAGCCTGTAAAGTCTAAGACACTTCATAACTAAGTTTATAACTAAGACCTAGTGCTCAAATCACTTGCTCCAAACAAGAAAAATTCTCTGAATGCCAGTGTGCCAGCAGCACGTAGAGTGACAATGAAAAGCCAGCCTCTCACTATGCTCCAGTGCCTGAATGCAGTACTTATTTTTGCCATGTCATGCTAAAATTATGTCAGCAAAACCTCTTAAAATCCCAGGCCTGCTCCCAAAGTGTGAGGGAGTGGCACCTTAAAAGAGAGCTGAGGCCTCCCAATTTAGCTAAACAAATTACTTCAATCATTAAGGGAAAACCAATAGTAACTAACCCTCCTGTGTGTTTTGGGCAAGGTTTGAGCCATTAACCATGCAGAAAGTTGCTGCCAATTAGCAACAAAAAAGGTTATGCAGGGCACTGAACTGACTGGCAAGAAAATCCCACTGAGCTTTTAAAGATGTGAAAGCTGGAGACTTGTTTTCCACTGGAAAGCATCGGGTGCTATTCTGTCCCATGACACCTGCTCTGGTGGCTCAGAGCACCCTGGACTCCATCAGTTTGGATCAGTTACTGCAGCAAGTCCATCAGCCACTGCAAGGTGCTATTAATTTCCTATACACAAATTTAATGACTTCTGTTTATGTAGCTGAGACATCCAGGTGCAGAGTCCTCCTGGGGTGCCACTATAAGCAACACATGAAATTCCAAAGAAAACGGTTAAACACTTTAAATAATTACTAGTCAGCCACACGAAGTGCTTAAAACAGCTAAAACTGAATTCAGTGCTAGGAACGACAAGATTTTAGAGATACTGACCATGAACCCTGGTAGCAATGGTTGGGTAAACTTTGTTCTGAAGGTGTGTAACAATGCCTTTGAGCTTGCATTATAAAATGAGAGCTGACCTGAGAGAGAGAGAACACAGTTTAAGCTAAGATGCTGTTGCTGTCTAACTTGTACAAAAAATTTATTCTTTTCCAGGACACACTGAGTCCACAAGAGTGAAAATTCACTATTTTCACTGAATTTTAGTAGCTCTGTTAGACAGATGAACTCAGGTCATTTGACATGACAAGCACTTAGAGTCTGTTCTGTCATGGAAAACTGGATCAGTCTCCAAGTAATGCACTTCTCCAGCCCTGGACTGTTCCAGCTCAACAGAAATAGTAATTAACTCTTTTTACTAAATCTCCTAAGGTGTAATTTACCTCCATCAAAGTCGCAGTATACTCCTATTCTGTCTGGGACAGGTATATCTAGAGTCTTTGCTTTATTGTTATGCTTTGCTGAGAATGTG
This sequence comes from Bombycilla garrulus, assembly GCA_013400315.1. Classification (NCBI taxonomy): domain Eukaryota; kingdom Metazoa; phylum Chordata; class Aves; order Passeriformes; family Bombycillidae; genus Bombycilla; species Bombycilla garrulus. Next base: position 147,118 of record VXBU01019147.1, read on the forward strand.
GTTTGCAGCCAGTTGTTGATATGGATGCACCAGCTGGAATTGGTCTTTCCCAGCTGGTCAAACTTCCCCAGATTTCTGTACGTTACTCCCACACTGTAGGATTTGCAGTCCTTCTGGGCTCTCACTTCCCAGTAATGCTGTCCACTTTCAACAGCAGTGTCTCCTACCAACAGAAATACATTTAATTACAACTGAGTGTAGTGAATTACAACTGAGTGCACCTTACAGTGCTGTCTTCCTAACAGACACCAGTGATGTCTTCTTTATTTTAAGGTGAAGAAATCTGAACTATGAGGAATAAGAAAATTGTACAATAGAATATAAATGTAAAACAGAATACCGAGACTGTACTTGCCTATGTTCATTACAACAAAATACACTTAACACCAATTTATGTTTAAAAGCAGTACAGGTCAGTCACTAAGAGCTTTGTAACACAAAGCAGAGTTGAAGACACAAATTTCTGGCGTTTTATGGCCAAACTTCTCCAGGCAAGGCAATGCTGAATACAAAGCCTTGAACAATTCACAAACTTTCCCTCTAATTCTTGCCTGACCTGCCCTTTCCTAGCAGAGCAAACAAGTCCAGCTCACCCAGTACCGTGTAGGATTCACCAGCAAAGCGATCCCGGCCACCCCTCGCCGAGGCCCTCGGGCTGTTAGTGGATCTCTTCGGAGATGCTGTGTTGCTTCTAGAAGAGAGATCAACCACTCAAAACTTGGACACGGCCACAGAAACGCAGACTCAGGTGTCCCTGAGTCCACCAGGTGCCAGAGACACACACAAACACTCTTGAAATGACACACTAGTTGATGCCTCTAACAGCATGCATGCACAACAGCTGAGAGGGAAGAGGTGACAGAAGAAAACATACAGAACGTTGTAAAAAAACAGGTTCAGGGGCAGCTGAGAAAGGAAACAGATGGGGAGGCAAAAAGCAGATGTGTGGCACATGGTTTGAATGAAACACTTCAGGATGGAGAATATTCTAATGAGCAAACAGTGGTATAAAAGAATAATTTCAACCTAATGAGGTTTTAGAACTTTTTTTTTAACCTCAGTTAAACCCTCAGAAAAATTACCAATAAGTTAACCATCAAACCAAGTGAGGGCTATTTGCAATATTCCTCGGTAGACAGAGAATCTCATCTGATTATTACTTTAAAGGCAATCAGTAGCGAAGAATTCTAATTTCTCAGAAGCAGCTGTATAGTTTACAGTTTCATTTCATTGAACAAAAATCCCAAAAAAGTATAAAGTCAATCTCTGAAATACACTTGAGAAGTTATTTTCAATTTCTCATCCTCTGGAGTCTATCACACATTAGCCTTGGAATAAATACCACCTACAGAAGAGTTTTCTCTCCAATTTCTCCTTCAGCTACTATTTGGTAAAGCTACTTGCTATTTTTATGTCTATTAACACAGTGAAGTTTCACTTGTTTTCTTTCCAGTTCATTCATTATTCTCAAAAATTATTCCAGAAAGGATTAGGACAAGTCCCTTTTTCCTAATATCATCACAAAAATAAAGTCACATGGGAATCAAAAGCTAAGTGATACTAAGCTGCCAGATGTAAGTCTGCTAAAAACTAGCTCATGACCAAGTTTGTTTTATTCCATTTACAGAAGTCTACAAAAATATTACTGATAGAAAAGCTGTTTACTTGAGCATCACTATTAAGCATGTAACAGAAGACAACTATGCTTCCAAATTGCTCACAAGAGATACATGAAAGGGATAAGTGTATACTGTGCAGGTGCACCACATCAAGTGCTTTTGGATTTTGTAAATATAGGGGATGCTGCAGTTTACTTACCAAAGGCAAAAGTTAGCAAGTGATAGCATGGAAAAAAAAAAAGAAAAGAAAAAAAAAAAGCAAAGCCAAGAATTAAAGTATAATTTCAAAGGGAGGCACTCCACTCTGCAGATTCCATTCTGCTTCATGTGCATCAGACATCATCCGCTCACATTCCCAACAAATGCTGCTGAAAATTTTCTATTAGACCCCATACCAATGGGTTATGCAGAAAGCAATGTAGCAACGTGGCCATTTAGAGAATCACAATAAGAAAAATGCAAGCACTTGGCTAGAATTTTCTCAAGGTTAAGAAAGTATAAAAAGCTTCTTGGTATCATTTACTTTGTTCAGGTCTGTAAATGGCCACTGCATGTGCTTTGCCCTCTCAAAATTTAATAGCCTTTATCAGTTCAGAAAATTACACAGACTATTTGACATAAAAGCTTAAAAAAACGGTTAGGCTTTTTTCCTCCATAGTGTTTAAGTCTCCCTTCCAATGGAAGGCAGCAAATTTCATAGCAGGAAGTCAGTTTCATGCCCATTTTCCAGTAGAGCACAGTCCTTATTAGTCAGTAACTGATGCATTTCTTCCAATATTCAGTGGCCAGATATTCTTGTCTCATAGTTTGGAATTGTTGCCTACAGCACTGCAATTAGTCCTCATTTCCTCATCCATTTCAGAACATACTCCACACATGATTAATTCTCTTTCGGAGAAGAAAGGTCAAGGAAGGAGATCAGAAATTATTGAGAGGGTTTTTTTTCTGGTCCAATAAACGAAAGATAATTAAGAGTTTTGTTGCCATTGCGTATTTTCAACTCGTAAAAACGGCACATTTTTTGTTTAAAGTAACTCTACTAATAATTTTTTATAATTTTTTCCCCCATCTCCCATGGAGCCAGCTCCAAATTTCCCCTCTAACGCAGTCCCCACAGATGGGGATGTTAGGTGGGAATAAAAGCCTCCTGTAAGAACAAAGCTCATCAAAATCCCCTGCTAGAAAAGGTCAGTCTGAGATGCAAAACTGAACATGTGACCATGTCCTTCTACCAAAGCAGAGCCAAGAACTAGAGAAGTCTTCTACTGACAGCTTAACAGCTACAAAGAGAGACCAAGGTGTAAAATTCCCGGAGCTGAGCAAGTAGAAGCATCTCCAAGACATTTTTAAAACTCAGTTCAGCATAAATTGGTATAATTTGTGTAGTACAGCAATTGAAACTGAATGGCTACAAGAGCTTATTTTGCTTTTTACATAAGATTTTCTTTACTTCAGATTTCAGATCAGAAATATATTCACCTAATAGATGAATACAGGGGAGTAAAACCTGTAAGGTATCTTTTGGTTCCACAACTTCTAAACCGAAAAAGAGAGCAAGAGATCAAAAAGGGGAGAAGTAATTTCTCAAAAAGGTGTTTCACTAGAAAAAACAATGAAAAAATGTAACACTAAAAAACCACAACCGCACAAAGAACAGGAGAATATTTTACCTAACAACACCTCAAAAAAAAAAAAAAAGGATTTAGGATTCAAACAATTGGTTCTGCAATTGGAATGGCCACAAAGCTTTTAGCATATGCTTCATCCTCCTCAAAAATGTAAAAACACTTACTTCTTACCCCCTGATGTCTAGTAACAGCTACAGCTCAAGTTCAGAAGCAAAAATAAGAACAAAAAGTTATTTTAAAGTTCTCAGAAGAGATCTTTACCATATTTTTAAAAAATGTGCCAAAGAGTTAAGAAAGCATCAATATGTCTGTAAATTAAAGGGACCTTTGGATCAATATTAAAATAAATTATGCCCTTTCAAGCATTGCAAATTAGGTTTCATATAAATTAGGATGAATCTTTCCAGAAAGATTCTCTTCCAGTCACTGGAGAACACGTATCTAATTTCCATGAATCCAAACAAAACTGCAAAATAATTTCTAAATGCACATGTGCACTGTTACTGATAAAGGCTATTAGATTTGTTCCTCATGACACCAAGCAAAGGAAAGTAGCACAGGTTCCCAACAAAACTAGGTGCTAGATCCTAGGAATAAGAGGTATATTATCACCTTCTATTGCTCTTCAGCAGAGGATTCTGGCCACTGTCGACAGAAATAAGTAGTCATTAAAGAACTGTTCTATTACTAAGTAAATTATCCCCATTTTTAAAATGCCAACAGAAGTTATTCTATCATGGTTCTGGCAATATATGCCTGTGGAGAATGTATTTGTTGAACAATTACCTCAAACTGTGAGTTTGGGAAGCCAATAAATAGCAGCTGAGGGAGTTGCCAGTTGTGTGGACCCACTTCCACAGAGCACCCCCAAAGCCCAAGAGGTGAGATCCAGACTGGGAGTGGGGTCAGGGGCTCTGTATAGATCCAGCTGAACACCAGGGTCACAGCCCTCCAGGAGAGGGAAATCCACACAGGACAGGCCGAGGGATACCAAAGGGAAGAACAGCTCTGCAGAAAACCCACTGAGAGTTTGGGAAGCAGAAGCTGACAACAACAGTCCCCTGTGCCCTCATGGCAGAGGTGGACAGCCACACTCAGCCTGTAGCCCCAACACAGTGACCAGGAGCCCAAGGCAAGTGACTTCTCCTCTCTCTTTGGCAGCTGTCACACTGACCCTGAAGCCCTCCAGTGTCCAGGTCTGGGCTCCTCAGATTTACACCCTGACATACCAGAGCAAGTCTGTGGAGAGCCAACACCATAGTTAAAGGTCTGGGGCACAGAAATGCAATTGGGTTTGCTTTGCCTGAGGAGGACAAGAACCAGCTGCTGTCTTTAATGAAGTAAGAGGAAGATCAAGCCAGGCTGTCCTCAGAGAAGCACCTGGGAGTCACTGCACCACATGGAATTCCAGTCAGGTAACAGGATATTTATTACTCCCCTCCCATAAAAGCGGCCTGGAACAGAGGGCTAGCAAGTTAACAGGTTCTTCATTCACATGTTCTTCATCCTTGGACATATTCAAGGCTCAGCCAGAGAAGAGAGAGTTAAACATTCTTACAATAGTATTTATCCAGTGACTCAGAACACCTGACATCTAACAACCTACCAAGAGCCTTGCTGAAATTAAGTGCTTTTCCTGGATAAAAGCAGTATGTTCAGAGCTGCCACATCCACAATAGTTATGTTTCATATCCATTACCCTTTGCTGTGTGTTTGGTTTCATTGGTACCTTTCCCCCTCCAATGAGGGTTTAAAATAAATTCAGACACCACCTATATATAGCTCCAATTTTATTTAACCTTTTCTTTCTCAAAAGGGCAAGGCAGTCAGCTCTTTCCTTATTTTTTAATAGTAGAAATGCTGTCTATTCACCAGAACTGACCAGCAACACTAGTAAACACAGAATCACATCAGCTGCCTGTTCACACTTACCTTATCTACTGTCCTGGCCTTATGTGGCAAGATTTTGGTACCAGGAGAAGGAGAAACCATAGAGCAGGTGAGTGGGCATCTAGTGGGTAGCCAAGGTCAGTCCACCACACCTATACTTTAGTTCAGTACACTGAATGATACTCTAACGAATGCATTCTTAAAATAAATATTATTTAACAATGACACAATTCTAGCCTCTATATCAGTGTGACAGAGAAGGAAAATTAAAATTAGAATTTCTTCCAGAGAAACATTTCTGAATGAAAATTCCTTTTATGTCCCACTGTCCCCAAGTACTTTAATCCCCCTCATCCTCTTCCTTTAACTGCCAGATGAGACATGCCAGACACTTACAAACAAAGTTCCTACCTGTTTTTATTTTCCTTCCCTTTTATTTTTTCTTGTCCTTTGCCTCCAGTAGGATCCCACTCAACATAGGTGTCTTCAACTTTCAAGTTCAGATGAGATGAAGTACTGTCCAAGCTGAACACAAATGCTGGTCAAGACAAAATAGAAACAGTGAAATGGTATAAAGGCTATTCACAGAAAATTATAGAAGCAGTATAAAATTGTTACAGAGTTTTATTGAGCATAATGGAAACACCAGCTTTTCAGTCTAACACTTGGAACAAAAAAATCTAATACAACAAGCTAAATTCTGAAAATATATTTACAGACTCTTCTAGAAATGTCCTAATACCATCAGATATTACTGTCTGACCCAGAAAGAACATATACTTGAGATCTGTAAGAGTTTAGAGCTCAAAAAATGCACAAGTGTAAAAGCAGTCAGGTTAAGCACATGGATGAGGAAACTGATTTTCTCTGCATTGATTAACAAAGAAAGTGAACTAACTGTTCACCCAGGAATAATAAAAATAATACAGGAAGCATAGTAACTACCCAATCAAAACCAGAATTACTTTTCTGATACTGGACTAGGAAATTACGTGGCTATTAAACAGATACTATGTCTCTGACAATGACTGTTGCTTAAGAGTACTAAAATAATTATAGAAAAGCTATCAGAGTACCTGTCAGTTCATTCAAATTATATATACCTTTATTCTTATTAAATAACATTCAAAAGGAACAGAATTTATACTTACATAAATTTATACAATTGATACCACTCATTTTGCCAGACCCGGATGTAAATCAAACTTCAAGATCACTCTCTCGCCTTAAGAGCTAAGCTTTGTATTCTGCCACAAAACACCCCTTCCAAGAAATTTCTCTTTCAGTTTATGAAATTATGTTAGAAAGTCACTCTGACAATTCTCAGATCAACAGACTTCTAACATCATGACTACACACCTTCAGCAATTTGAAGCTGGCAACTTTTTAAATATTGACAATGACTAGAAACTGCAGCTACAAAGTCAAGAAAACTCTTTCCAGCAACTCCTAGTTACAGAATGTTGTGTCTGCCACTAACAACAGGATAATCACACCAACTGTTTAGATGCCCAAAGAGTCACCCACAACATCCATCCTCCTTCCTGCTGCGTATGTTGGCATCATGCAACAGCACATGGGACTGTCACTCCAGAGCTGAAAGCAACCAATGCCAAGCTTTCGGAGAAAGTGACGTGAACTGCTCCATTTTTTCAGGGTCCGAACACCACAAGGGCAGCTTTGTGCCAATAAGCTGTTTAATCCTTTACAGTTGTTTCCCTTTCCACTCAGGAAGTGTTTGAGCAAAGCTCAAGCACAAACAGACTGAAAAAATTCATGTACAAAGGCAGACAAGTTTAAGTGCAGAATTTTCACCACAGTTAAGGTTTAAGAGTTGTTCAAATTTTACCTTTGGTTTCCAGAGTCACAGGGTCGGAGTATTCACCTGCCACAGCTTTGTTGCAAGCTTGTACTCTAAGGTTCATGTATTTTGTATCAAATTTCAGACCTACAAAGCAAATGTTTACAAATTTGAAGTTATGTTGATTACCGATGATTTTTACAAGACTAAGATCTATCCTCATGTAACTGTCTTTCATTTATCTTAATCTGTAAAAAACATGCTTGAACACTGGTGTGAACTTACATTTAACACAATTTTTGACAAAACCTCAAAGTCAAAATAAAACACTGAACTGTTACTGCACAAAGCACCCAAGACTGATGTGACATAATGGCAGCTTCATTACATGCAGAAAAATGGGCATTTTGCAAAACTTCCAATCACAAAGAGTTACATCAATATTCTTGGGTTTGAAATATAAAAAACCTTAACCTGATAATGTGTATTGAGTAGCTTTAATGTAGTCAACCAGCTCCCAACGCTGTTCCCCTTTCAGTCGAGGAAGCCCATCAAAGTTGGTTTTCCTATACTCCAGCACAAAATGATCAATTCTGCTGTCCTCCTCAGGCATTCTCCACGATATTGTTATGCAGTTGTCAGCAACTAGACATGCTGCTACGTCTATCTCTGGAGCTTTAGGGACTGCAGAAAGACAAGCACATGGGTCAGTTTGAAGAAGAGAAGGCTAGAGTAGAGTGGACATAGAATTATAAACCTACATTTGGAATAAACAACACACAGGAAGAACATCAAGAAGAAAACTTCTGTTCCTATGTCTGTAGAAGGTAAGTTCAGCTGCACCACACACACAGCATCACTTACATTTACTTCCATCACTAGAGACACTAATATTTTCTCCTAGCTTCTCTTCAGTTACCCAGTTTTCTTTTCTTTTCACCCCTTTGTCTTGAAAGGAGGGGGAAAGAGTTCCTAAGGTCCACTAAGGACTGAAGTTTTGTTTACAGGCAACAGAACTCTACCTTCATGAAATCAAACAGCACTTAAATCTGTGGAAAAAAAAGTTTTGAAAAAGAAGGCATTTACATACTATTTGTAGAGTCAAAAGGACATGCAAATATGAATTTTGCTGCAGGAAATGAAAAATACGTTTTATTGCTTCCAGTTTGAGCTTTTGGTGTCTGCGTAATTTGGAAGCACAGCACAGTGCTACAGTAGAAAAGGCAAGATTGATACCCAGACAGTCAATTTTCCTGTTTACAAATCAGAAGCCCAATTTAAATTCCCATATACTTGACAAGGAAAAATGTACAAGAAGGGTCATACTAAATAACACCTTTACCTAGATGCAGAACTTTGTTCACACTTGCTGTTAAACAGGTAGACTGTGAAATGCAGGGAAGTGATTGACACCCAGAGCCCAAGACTAGAAGGTGAATTTCTGCCTGGACACTGCCAGCTGACCACTAGGAATAACACTGGTCATTTACTACACCTGCTACCACATACTGTATCTGCAACACACAGGGCAGAAAACTGATGCTGCCAAGTCTTTAACAGATTTGGATTCATGACCTAGAGATGAAACAACTTTACATCTCTGCCAGCAGTGCTCTTGTCAATATACTCTCAGTAACAGCCAAGGGCAAAGTGTTTTAAATAGGAAAGCAATACGATTAAAAAGGCATAAAAGGTGCACACTGCTCTAATGCACCCAAGTTTACTGTCAAACAGGAATAGATGGATTAATACACGTTTTGTAAAATGGTAGTATCACTGTATTAGCAGACTGTCCCTCTCCTGTATTTCAGACCATTTCACCACTCTTGTAAGCAATGGGTAAGTTTACAGTTCCACACATAACACTCCTGCACATGAGCAGGACTTTAGGGTGTCACTCAGGATCAAGCTGGCATGGACAGTCCTAAGAAATCCCAGGTAACTTCACAGAGTACAGAGGAACTGACAACTCATGAAAAAACATGGTCCAGAAGACTCACTCTCACTTCTGAGATCAATACTGTTTTCAAAAATGCTGTCTTGTGTAGAAACTAACACAATAAAACTAGAAAACCCTTATCCTCAAGGTACTCAATTTAACATACAATGAGAAAGAATGAGTTTAGGTACCTTGAAAAATTTGCTTATAGGGTGCAAGAGGAGCAATTTTCTGTTGTTTGGTTGGTTTAAATATAGCAAGCTGTTCACACAGCTACAAATTCACTGGATACAGTTTTTACCTGGCAAAAACTTCACAGCTTGGAGCATACGCTTTTCCAGGGCGAAGTCCACCATCATATGAGTCATACTGTCACTGACTTTTGGTTTCAGAGAGAGGCGGAATGCTGAAGCCACTGTGACACTAAAGCCAAGAAAGCAGCATTAGCAAACCGTATTTCACATCATCAAGTCCTATATCCCATTTTCCAAAACAGCAATCAGACAATCTTTATCACTGACGTCAAACTACCGATCAAAGATCAGAACATTTTTCTAACATATATTTGTTTAACCATTTAGAACACTCAAAATAGAAAGTTTTGCTAATGGGACTGTTTCAGAATAATGGTGTAAGCTACCAGCTGTTCCATATTCCTAAACAAATAAATACTAATGAGGTGACTAAAGATGAGTTTAAAACTTTTTACTCGTGACAAAAAACCTGGATAAGAAACAAAACAAAATTCACATCACTTGACATAAATTCAGCAAGTATGAAAGTCTGAAGTAGTGCAGACTCAGGATCATGTTTAGGCATTTCCAAAGAGCAATTAACAAGCTGACTATGCTGATTTTACATCTTTTTATTACCTCATCAGGGGATGAAGAGATTTTTCAAGCTGCAGATTAGAATATGCAAGCACCAGACCATTTTACAAGATACAATAAACACTGAAGAACCTTAATTCAACAAAGGCAAATGCAGGGTCCTGCACCTGGGCAGGAATAACCCCAAGCACCAGCACAGGCAGGGTGATCTGCTGGCAAACAGCTCTGCAGAGAAGGACCTGGAGGTCCTTGGGGACAAGCAGCTGTCCCTGAGCCAGCAGAGTGTCCTGGGGACAAGGAGGCCAATGGGATCCTGGAGTGCACTTGGAAGGGCACTGCCAGCAGCTCAGGGAGCGACCCTGCCCCTCTGCCCAGCCCTGAGAGGCACCTCTGGAGCGCCGTGTCCAGCTCCGGGCTCCTCAGAGCTCCTGGAGCGCGTCCAGCAAAGGCAGCGCAGGTGAGGAAGGGCCTGGAGAATCTCCCTCATGAGGAAAGGCTGAGGGAGCTGGGGCTGCTCAGCCTCAAGAGGAGCCCCAGCTGAGAGGGGCCCTCAGCCCTGGGGGTCCCTGTCTGCAGGGAGGGCTCCCAGCAGGGCCCAGGCTCTGCTCCAGGGCCCAGCAATGGCACCAGAGCCACGGGCAGGGACTGATCCCGGGAAGCTCCACCTGAACATGAGGAAGAATTTCTTCCCTATGCAGTAACTGAGCACTGAACAGATTGCCCAGAGAGGCCGGGGAGTTTCTCTCACTGGAGATATTCCAGAACCTGGACACAATCCTGTGCAATGAGTCCTGGAATAAGCCTGCTGGAGCAGAGGGGTGGGACCAGATGACCTGGCCCATCTTGGGATTCTGTGAAGCACAGCTCCCATTCCCACTCCTGAAATCTTAGCTGAGTACTATTATGAACACTCCCAAAACATTTTTGTACTTCAACTACACCACCAAAAAAACCCCAAGGCTCTCATGTAATTCTCTAACTCTGAAGACACCAGGCCATACAGCAGATTTTGAGTAACATCAATTCAGACAATACAGAGATCCCAACTCTGCCTTCAAAATAGAAAATATTCACAATTACAAAGTAATATATAGGCCACAAAGTCAACAGCCAAGACCTGAATCCATTTTACACCCGTTGATGTGTGGCACCTTTAGAACACCTAATGCATATTCCTTCCTGCACTCCACCAGTATGTAAGAGATATTGTATGCTAACCACAGATACATCAAAGAACACTGAAAAACAAACAAACAAAACCATCTCACAGTGGGGAAGAAGGAGGAAATGTGATGATTAATATTAAAGATATATGCAAATCAGGAGTGATAAGCTTTTCAACTTTTGGATATGAGACATTTATGAGACTGAGCTGAACATCACAAATGAGAATTCATCTGATCTCCCAGGACAGATCTCACATTCCGAAATTCAGTATGGGCTGCCTAGCAGATCAGTGCTTAGGCAGATGGGTGGAGAAAATCTCTCCTTAAGGAAGAATAATCCTCTGATTAGCAGCAAGAGAACACCAGGGAACAGTGGGCTTCAGACAGCTTTTTAACTTCTGCTCAGACACCAGTCTTACACAAAGAACCACAAAAGACTTGGTGATAATTTCAAGAAGCCAGAAGAAGATGCTTATTACTGACAAAAAGTACTAAAGTGTTCCATCACAGACACTATCCACTTTCCCTCTAACCTGTTAGGGACACCAAATCTTTACTTTTGGAAAAGAAAAGATTAATTTAAACTCTAAAAATTGCTCATTTTACACAGAAGGTCAGAGAATTTAGTAAATCAGAGCCTTCATTGAAAAACCTGTAAATTGAACACCAGCCTATTAGATCCACAAAAGCAATGACATCCTGTGAGCTGCTTCTCAAAATATTATAGACATCATAGAAGGTCTTCTGAACCAGAAGGTCATACTCTTGGAACAGAGTTAACATTCTTCCAAGTGAAGAAAAATGGCCTTAGTATTGATTTTGAAACAGCAAAGTTTTGCTTTTTAAATAGCTGTTCAAATAAAGCTACCAGAAATAATAACTTCATGGTCACTAGTGTCACAAGAACTATTTCCACAGCTACAAGACTATTTTACATTCTGAAGGAAAATTAGTTAGCAAAACTCTTAAAGTACTTGAAAAACAAAAGAAACCCAACAAGATTCTCTCACAACTCAAAGGGGCAGAGTCAGCTTGAAACATCATTCAACTTCAGCCATGAGGTATTAATAATAAGCTTATTAACAATAATAATTAATGATATACATATATATTCAAAGGCATAAAAATTACAGCAGCAACTGATGCAGAGCTTGACTTCCCTGCATCAAAAACATCTTTTAATTTAAAGTTATGAAAAGCCAGGAAAGACACCGCATGAACAGCACAGAAGTTTTTAGTCCCCTCTCTGAAGCTGTGATAACTAACACT
>VXBU01019149.1:0-20026 GCA_013400315.1 Bombycilla garrulus
TTTGGGAAAGTGGGAGTATTCTTTCCAGGAATGTACCATTTATATGTTCTATGTTCTATGTTCATTTCTATGTTCAGGTCAGGTGGCTACTACCAAAACACTTGAACCACTGAAGTGTCAAGCCCAGAATCACATGTGCTGCCAGGAATGAACCTCAGCAATCTCCAATCGAAGTGTGCAGAGTTGGTGCAGATAAACAAACAAGAAATGCTCCAAGCAAAATGTCCCCATTCTCCCCAGGGTCAGGGCAGTGACACTGCACCAGAGAGCAGCAGGGCACTGCCAGGAAATCTGTACCACTCAGAAGGTTTGCCCTTTCGTTTGCTGCTGGGTGCTCCAGCCAAATTCTACAACTCTCAGACAAGAGGCTGTAGCCAGGTGAGGATCGATCTCTTCCCCAAAGAAACAAGGGAGAAGAGAGGAAATCCGCTCAAGTTGCAGCAGGTGAGGTTCGGGTTCTCCTAGAGGGCAGTCAGTAGCCAAGTGAAGGTTAGCAGCAAGGAGAAAGTCAGTAGCAGTGAGAAGACTGGCAGTGAGGAGAAGGTCAGCAGCTTGGAGGTCAGCAGCCAGGATAAGGGCAGTAGAGAGAAATTTAGCAGCCAGGAGAAGGTTTCCAGGGAGAAGAAGGTCGGCAGCAAGGAGAAGGTCAGCAGCAGTGAGAAGATTGACAGTGAGCAGAAGGCCAGCAACCAGGAGAAGGTCGGCAGCAAGGAGAAGGTCAGTGGGCCCAAGCAGGATGTCACAGCTGCCGACAGTGGTGGCAGCACTTTGGCCATGCCCACCCCATCACCAGTGGCCACATCCAGGATAAGGCTGGAGCAGGCTGTCAGCAACCTGATCTGGTTGAGGATGTCCCTGCTCATCTCTGCAGCACCACACTGGACAGCCTTTAAAGGTCACTCCCAAGCCCACCTGGGAGTGGGAGTGGGACCTGCCCAGCAAGAAGGTGCTGCAGGAGCTGGTGGAAGAGCTCCTCGGTATCTGCTGAGTGCTCTCCCAGGGGAACTTCATGCCAGAGTTGCACCCAGCCACGGGGACAGGCACCAGCTCTGAAGCCTGCAGTGTCCAGAGAACAGCAGCGCCTACCACCTGCTGGTCATCCTTCAGCCACTCCCCGGCCACTCCTTCAGCCTGGAGAGCACACAGCAGCTGCCAGCCGGGTGCATCCGTGTGGCGCTGGAGTGCCTGTGCTCCGAGGAGCAGCTGCTGGGCCAGACCTGCTTTCTCCACGCCTTTGCTGGCCAGATGCCCCGGAATCAAGACTGGTACCTGCTGGACACGCTCTGCACGGGCTCCTGTTTGACATGGACAAAGTCATCTGCTGAATCTAAACCTTGGTGCCATCATCCTGGCTGCTTTTGCCACACTTGCACCATTGCCAGCTCACGGCACTGCCCTCCAGCAAGTCCTGCAGCTTCCAGCTGAGCTGCACCTCTGGCCTGCATTGCAGCATTGTCTGGCTTTGGCCATGCATCAAGGCAGCTCAGGTGCCTACCTGAGCCTGGAGTAGGCAGCAGCCAGATCTGCCAGCAGCAGCACCGTGTGGGCCAGAGAGCTGCCACATCTGTTTCCTAAATACCACCTAAGCTGTTTGACAAGTTTTAGTCCTTCCCTAAAGAAGGACTTTCCCTTCCTCTTTTTTTGTATTAATAGACCAGAGAATATGTGGCAACTTTTGAAAACAGGTGAAATAATTTGTAATTTTTTTTTTTAGACTAGACTCTAGCACTATCTTTTATGTCTTGGTACTGGTTTGGATGTAGTATTTATTTTGGAAAATTTTGGAAGTGATTGTGGAAAATCACTTTTGAGGTGATAATAATAAAAGAGGTAAAATTACTTAGTTTTTTGGATTTTGTTTGGGTTTTTTTAAAAATTAAACAGTTTATGTCTAAGTTCTAAGCAAGCATGTCAGTTTGTCTTTAGAATTGTTTAGACAATGTTCCCATAATTCAGGGGCTGAGGTGGGATCCAAGATTTGTTAACTTGAGAAGAAAACTAACTTTGACTGAAGCAGATTCTAAATAGAACCTGCAGAGTTCCAAGCCAATCAAAACCAAGTAAGCATGGAATGTATTTGATCCATGGTACTGTAAATGGAAATATTTTGTTATTATTGCTGCTAAACATGGGTAAAGGAAAAGGTATTGCAATAGTGTACATTACTACACTTAATACAGGCAGTCCAGTCTCAGCCCCACCTAAATTGCTTCACACCACTTTCCACAACTACAGGTTGGATCTTTCATAATTCTTGAGTGTTTTATGAAATTGGATTACAAAGTTGGACAGCTGATATACCTCAGGCTATTAAACTGCAGAGAGGAACTCGTGCCAGACCATTCAGCCTGTATAGCAAACATCACAGACAATATGGACAGAAATTTTTATTTCAGGTTCCCAACACTGCAACATTGTGCCTGGGGCTCCAGAGCATTACTCTGAAGTAATTGCTTCTTGGAACAGGAACTAGAGGTTTTTTCCACTTTTTCATATATTTCCAAAGTATGCATATTTTATCTTTATTTTATAAGAAACAGCTCCAATTGAAACATGTTTTTGATTCCCTCAGCTGTTTGTTTTTTGGCATGGATGGTTTTCAGGGAATCAGATTTTTATAAACAAACAGCTTTTTGACTAGTGTATGGAATATTAGAAAAGGAATAAAGTTTGTCAAAATGTTGGTTCTTTTTTTTCAAAGGTATCAGTGTTCTTAGATGTCAATCTATCAAACTGCGTGGTCCAGGATATATTTAAAACTTAAAATATTATGGCTCAGTGTCTATGACTAGAGCAAATCATGACTGACATAACTTTTATCCTGGCAACTGTATTTCAAAAGCGGCAAGGTAGCACTGCCAGCCTTGATGCTTTGGAATGTTTGCAAGTTGTTACTTGCAGTGGTATATACTGTAGAAAAATAAAAAGAAAAAAAAACCAGCGCCAACTGCCATTGCAAGGACCAAAAGTATGTATTTTCAGGTTTTTTAACTAAACAGTAATTCTCCATCTGAAACGCACATGGATTGACAATGAAGCGAAGAGAAATCAAAGGCTGATTTTCTCCACTTGGTGAAAGTCTGTAAATAACCAGAGAGTCTGATGTTATTCTGAAAGAAAAGACTTGGCATTTCTAACAGGTGGGATTTTCTCTCCTTTGTGGTAACCTTACAGTGCAGCTTGAAGGAAGAACTTGGGATGACCTCCTTGAACATGGCTGGGGGATGGAGTTACACTGAGGATATCTGGGAATGGCAAGAGCAAAATTTGGCACTTGGTGTGCTGTTACCAGTGTCAAAGGTTTTGCAAGAGGGGAACTGGGGGCAAATCTGGGTAAGAAAATATTGCAATTCACTCAGGAGCTAGAAAATCTTGAGGAGTGGGTGTCAGTCACAGGGGTGGCAGTCACCAGGAGGTGTTGTGAATGTGACATGGGCAAAAAGCCCTCTGGGAAGCTGTCACTGATCTGTGCTGGAGCAGCACCACTGAAACGCAGTGCTGATGGGAGCAGAGGCACCCCAGCAGCAGGTAGGTGGTTCCCACAGGGACCGTCATCCCCTGAGGGGCTTTAACAGGCTGGAGGTGGAGACGAGCAGAAACACAGCATGGGCAATGCTGTAGCCTTGGGTGTGGGCAGCCAGGCTGGGAAGGCAGATGTGCTGGAGAGGCTCTGGACCAGGATGAGGATGAGGGGGTGGCTGTGGCCTTGTAGCAAGGGTGGCCAAGTGCCTGTCAGCTGGGCTGTAGAACCAGGAATGCAGCCTGAGGCATGCACTCCTGGAGTGCCCCTCTCCTGGAGGGTTCCATGCCCACTCCCAGCACATCTCTGATGGCTCTGACAGTCCAAGGTCTGGCTTGGGGTTCCCCAATGCAGGGGATTTTGGGTGCTTGGAGCCAGCTGGGACTGTGCCCTGAGTGGAAAGTGTCTGGTGGTGAGTCAGAGGTGGGCGCATGGAGAAGCAGGGGCTGTTACTGGGGTGAAGAGAAGGATGAGGAACTGGACTTGTAGGGGCACATCACGGCAGGAGGGACACGGCAGCAGGCCACAGCAGAGAGGCCACATCTGCTCCCCACAGCTGGGAAGGCTGTGGGACCCTCATCCTGGGAAGGTGCCTCTCTTGGCCTGGCTGTGACACAACAGCTTTGCCAGCTACCTCCAAAGATCCCTTCTGACATAAAGAACTTCAGGACTTGGTGACAATCACTGTCTGGTACAGGATAGAAGTTTTTACAGGTCATCACTTCACTGCCCACCCAGACAGGGCCCTGCATTGAGAAGAGTGACTGTGTCTTCCTTAGGCACAGAAACAGAAGGTTCACGGGGTCAAGGAACAATGCATGTCAGCTGCCAAAGGAAAGGTGTGAGGCAGAGTTACATACTGGAGACAAAGCCATTATGACTGAAATTCCAGGGAATTCATGAAAATATATGGGGTTCTGCTAAAAAGAAAATTATACCTGGGCCCAGCGAAGACCCTGAATGGTGCAGCAGGAGCACTTGTAGCTTTACATTGTGTTCTTTGTTCCTGCTTTATCCTTCCAAACAGAGGCAGTTCAGTACACTTTCATTAGATCAATGGGGACACCCAAGGAAACATATCACAGCCTTGTTTACAGGGAAAAGCCCTGACATTCTACCTTTAGGAGAGTGAAGGCTTCAACTTCATCATTTATACAGTAAACTTGCAACATTTTAGAATTAATTTTTAAATGATAATTTGAATTATATAAATGAGAATTACTACCAATAGTGCCTGATAACAATTTGGGATATTCCAGTTAGCGGATTCATGGGGTTTCTTTTTGTCAAATAATTGGTGGGAAATACTGGCGTTTATGCTAATTTTTGTCTATTTTTAACTGTCTCAATAATTATAAACAGTATTTCAAAGGGCCTTGAGACAACTATTTCAAAAGGAATTATAGTTGTCCTTGTTCCTTGTCATCAGAAATGGCACAGGCACCCCACCTCATGCCAGGGAAAGCCCCAAACTATCTTGTAATCCTATTGGAATTGATCAACCCAGTGGTGTGTGGCTCTGGAAAGATGCAAAATCCTTTTGTCAGAGAAGAATTAAATTTTTGTCTCCTATGTATTGGGTGGATTATGATGGATCAGTGGAGGCAGGGATGTGTGCTGCACCAAACCTGGGATGTTTTCCTGTGGGGGTTTTGGTCTGTGCTGGGCTGTGAAGGTGGCAGCAGCACTCTGCAGGCTCTGGAAACAGCATCAACCTGCACAAAAGCCCAAAGAGCATCTGAGCAGAATAATGTTTTTTTCTGTACAATACATGTGCTGCTTCATGAGAGCCGCTTCTCCGAGTTGTTTTAGTGGCACAGGGCTGAGGCAGAGCTGGAAAAGAGAGCAGGGAACAGATGGCACCGTGGGGGCTGCTACTGACCACCAGCCTCTGGCTGCTGTCCCTGTTTCTCCTGTGGGACTTTAACCTCTCTGGCATCAGTTGGGAGGGAAATTAAGCAGGCAAGGAGCCATCAGGGGATTTCTGGAGTGTGTCAGGGATGGAGCGTGTTCATTTCCTGAACCAAGCAGGGACAGGCAGAGCTGGACCTACTAGTGGGCAGCAAGGAGGGTCTGCTGGGGAGGTGACTGTCACTGGCTGCAGTGACCATGGGCATGCTGGTCAGGGTCCAGGGACAGTGAGGAGCAGCAGAAGATGCGTCCCAGGCTTTAGGAATAAAAGGAAACTTTTTCATATGCTGAAGTAAAGCTAAAGTAAGGGGGCAGGGAGGGTGTACAAGACAGGGTACATTGGTGCATCAGCATAAGAGCAGATGCTTTTCCAAGGGGCAGAAATTCCAGCATGTTGATAGCATCACTGTAAATGCCACATCTTCAGAGGAAAAGCCAGCTATTAAACAAAAAGCACAATCACATTACCAGTTCTGAAATCTGCACTCTTTTGTTTTGCAGCAAACCTCAAATCACGCCTCTACAATGTGAGGAACACAGGAGTTAGAATTCATTTGCTTTATCTCTTCACTGTGTCCTGTGGGCTAAGCTCCCTGAATAAGTCACTTCTTCTCTGACACTGGGCCAGCAGGTGACTCCCATGTGGCACTACATACCCATGTCAGGAGGTGCTTGAGGTGCAACAGAAGTGGAGACAAAGCTGGCCAAAGTCACTGCTACTGGAAAAAAGGAAACAGATATACAGACAGCCCCACAGGGGTTCAAGGTGCTTGCATTAAAAGGGACATGCACTGTGTAAATTACTGAAAGGAAAAATCTCAGGCACAGGCAAAAGTAAAAATCCCCAAAAAACCTCCCAACAAAATGTTTCAGTTCAGATCAATCTGACAAATGAAAATGCTTCTCTAGTGAAATTAACAATTTTGCTCGAGGAATTTCTCTTTTAATGGCATTATATTTCTTATCAATGTTTCTTGGCTAAGAGCTCCCAGTGGTCTTCAGTAGGTACTAATTTCCTAAAAACGATTAATAACACACTGGTAAGTCCCTTAGGTCATGCTGAAAAATCTCATTGCAAATAATGGCAAAATCACTTTGGTTTTATATGTATATATACACTGGGAAGAAATATATGCAACTCTAGGGACCATTGTCAATCCAATTACTTGCAAATTTCTCAAAACAATGACTGAAGTTG
The DNA here is from genome assembly GCA_013400315.1 of Bombycilla garrulus. Taxonomy (NCBI): domain Eukaryota; kingdom Metazoa; phylum Chordata; class Aves; order Passeriformes; family Bombycillidae; genus Bombycilla; species Bombycilla garrulus. Next base: position 6,630 of record VXBU01019149.1, read on the forward strand.
CTCCTATCTGCAGTCATTTGTCTACACCTTTGTAAACTAAATGCTGGTTATATGCTCTAGTACATTATTTTTTATTTTTTTTAATGTGGCGTTAAATCCAAGCTTTCACTGATGGCAGTAAAAGCTTTGGTTTGGAATTGGGGTATTAACCAATATGTCCATGAATTGGTAGATGTAGAAGTTGAAGGGTTTTTGTTCATTTCTAATTTTTATAAGACTGAAAAGTGTCAAAGCCCACAGAGAGTACATGCTGTGTAAATGCCATCTTGGCTTGCCAGCTCCAGCAACAGCTCATTTCTCTGCCCCCAAAATGAAGTCTTTCTTTAAATACAGTTCTCATTTTCTGTGTCTCTTGCCAAGCAGCTCCTCAGGGTAGCAGTCCCAGGAAGGGTCCAGTTTCACTCCCTCTCTCCATTCCTGAGCAAAGCCCTCCTGCCATTCATAGGGATGGGGCCAGGAGAGCTGGAGGGTGGGACAGGACCAGAAGTCTGGGGAATCCTGAGCATGGGCCATCCAGGAAGGGGGCAAACAACTCCCTGGGATCCCCCTCCCCTGGTTAAACCAATTTATTCATGGCTGAGAGGCCCCTTCACTCTTGGAGGACCTTCCTTGGTTACTGGGACCTGAAGCACTGAAGGGAAAGAAAAATAACTAAATAACAATATTACTAAAAGCCCATACATGATCTCTGCATTACTGTTTGTGACTGACAGATGGGTAAGCATCTCATTTATTTTCTAATTAGTAGAACTGTCAGCAGGCAAAACAAACCTGACTGCACAATTTCTATTTTCTTAAGATTTGATGGCAAGTTTGCTCCAAACCCAGGGCATTCCCCTGCCTTCAGTACAGATGTGTTCACTGTGGGTAGATGTAGGTCCAGAAAAGTGAAGTTTTGTTTACCTGCTTCCATGACAATCCTTTTTTCTTTTAAAAGCTCCAAGCCAGTAAAAATTCAGAAAGAACCCTTCTTACCTTTTTCCAGAACATATGCAATCAGTGTGCCATCAACACCTTTCATGAGCTGAGAGGTATTTAGAATTATTTGATAACTAAATTGCTGATGGTACATCTAGCCTGACCATTTATTAAAATCATTGCTCTATTTTCTCTTCACTAGCAGAAAAACAAAATAAAAGATGCAGTAGAAGTGTTTTGCAATTATGGTGCATAATGCTAGCTTTAAATAACTGAAAAAACCTGCTTTTCCCACCAATATCCTTACACTGAGTCTGGGCTGGCTGCATCTGCCTGCCTAGTGAAATTAGTTGGATTTGCATACCCTAATGTTCTGATAAACCACTTGGCTTTTGCTGCCAAACAACTCCTACAGCCAGGCAAGGTGGTTTATTTGGGTATTTCTTAGCTCTGCTTGGGTCTGCAGGCACGTGAGTAATGGGTGTTCAAACCACTAAACCTCCTAATGACTAAACATTTTTAAAACCTTGGTTTGGAAAAAAGGAGAGCCTATTAAAGCATCATTTTTTACCACAGATTTAGAAAACTACATGGATGCCTCTGTTCTACTGCTACAGAAACACTGAAATAACACCACAGGTCACCATGAGGGAGAAAGCTTCTCTCTGGTCTTCTGGAGATCTGGAGGAGTACCAGGAACACACTGTCTATAGCTAAGGTTTAGGGCAGGTAATTAAAGGGGTATTAAAGCTCCTTCCTGGGGCAGCCAATAAAGGCGGTGACGTTTTCAGTAGCCTGAAAAACATTTATTTTGATGGGACTCTCCCTCAGGCACACATGCCAGAAGGACGACCAGCATCCCCCAAGGATGTATGAACCTTAAAATTCAAACCTTTACCTCAGCCCTAATCCCTTCCACAGTCAGTCCTCCCTGCCCTGGTCCCCTTTTTTTTCCATACACACAGAGTTACCAGACTCTAATTTGAAACCTTTGTGTTTTGATTTTTCTCCAAAAGCAGCCCCAGGCAGAGTTATGTAGCTTTTATTTAACCTGTCTTAACTGCTGTTGAGGGGGATGTAATTTGACTGTCCCTGGAATGGCAGATGCAACTGAGAATCTCGAAAATTTGGCACCTGAGAGAAAAAGTGAATAGGCATAAACAGTTTCTAATGGGTTTTCCTAAATTAACTTCTCTCCCTCTGAAAATATGCACAGAAGGATAGTTATGTAAATGAATGCAACTGTATGACAAGCACAGCAATGCCACCCTAATTTAAAAATTAAAATTGTCTGAAATGGAAAGTGAAATTGGATGCAATTAGTGCAGCCTAAACAAAGAAATTTACTTGGAGCTACACTGATTTAACCTTACCAGGTCTCCCAGTGATGAGCCTGATGGTCCCTGCTAAGCCTGCTGAGTGTTGCCTGGACCTCTGCATGGCCCTGTCCTTCTTCAGGGATGGTATTTTCCAGTTCTTTACTTCTTATTGTGTGGCAAGCCATGACCTGTAACATCAGCCTATTTACAGAATAAAAAAGAAATCATGTCAGGCACCCTGGTGCCTTCAGTGGCAAACTATTAGTTTGGAATTGCTGTCTGGAATTCAATGAAAAGGAAAAAGAGGGCTTGGGATAAGGGGGGAATATTCCAGGATTTTAACCCTTCCTGTTGGATAATCCTTTTTTTAGCCTGGTTCTCTGATGAAATGCAAAATAAACACTTGGTATTTGTCCTCTTCCCACTGCCACTCAGTTTCTGAATTTAACAGACTGAGTTTGAAACAATGACTTGAAAGGTTCTAAATATTGCCTGAAACCCACAAATTTAGGAGAAATAAAAAGAGAAAGGGAGAGACCCTAACCCTTCAGTAAAAGAAGAGATGACAATAACTTTTCCCCAAGGGAGTGGTCAGAGCAGCAAGCCTGTCAGAGTTCAGGAAATATTCGAACAATGATCTCAGGCACATGCTGTGGGTTTTGGGGTGTCCTGTGTAGGGCCAGGAGTTGAACTTTGATAATCCTAACAGGTCCTTTCCAACTCAGCCTATTGCAGAATCACAGAATTACAGAATTAACCAGGCTGGAAAAGACCTTTGAGATCATCAAGTCCGACCTATAACCGAACACCACCTTGTCAACCAGACCATGCACTGAGTGCTACATCTAGTCATTTCTTTAGGAATCCTATTCTGTGATTCTGTCATTCTTTGTTTCCTGTGTTCCTCATATCCTGTGGCAGACCATCCAACATCACAGACTGTTTGGTGCTGTTCTCTGTGCTTGGGCTCCCTGTGTGACTCCCAAACATCTGGGGCACCCCAGGAGCTTCTGGCAAATTGGTTGTGGCCCTATAACCTTGCACTGGTGTCCATACAACAGTGCAAATAATGTTATTAATACCCAAATATGCTTCTGATAGTTCTATAAACAGATTATTTGGCTTCATTTTCCTTGGCATAACTTCCAGGTTTGCACAACCCGGCAGTTTTCAAGATGCTCTGGGCATCTTACAGCCACTTGTACTTGACTGTCTTGCTCTCTTGAGCCTTTCCCCTTTTCCCCCACCATTATTTTTCTCTTCCTCCCTAAAGAGAACTAAATTAAGTACAGAGAACAAAGAAGATGGTACATTCTTGGATTTTTTTTTTCTCATCCAGGTTACTTTATGCAGCTTCACTGCTGGACCATAATATCTTGTGTTAGGAAAAGTATGAATGGATAATTACAGACAAACACAGACAAAAAAATTCTAAACCGGAAAACATCCACAGGAAATAAAAGGAATTTTTATTTTCTACTGATTTCTTAAAAAGGGGATAAAGGGACACAATTTTGGACTGATGCATGTAAGTCAAACCTCTTATAACAGTCTTGTTTTTAACTAATATACAATCTTCCCATCCTTCTTTAAATGAGCGTAAAGTGGCAGTTGGCAATGCTGTTTCAGAACAATGACATATTTCCTTTCTACCCTTTTGCAGGAAAACACTGATGTATTTGTAGATTGTTTCTCCCCAAGTGGACTGTCATCAACTGTTACCTTCTTCCTCAGTTCTCTTTATTTTTTAACAAATGTCCTTTCTATGAGAAGTCTTGAGTGATCACTAACATATATTGTTGTGAACAGTCAAACACCCTGAAATTTTTGCTGGTTAAGGCTTTCCAATATATGTTTAGAATCACAGCATCACAGAATTGTTTAGGTTGGAAAAATCCTTGAGATATCAAGCCAAATTTTTATCCATGCACTGCCAAGCCCACCAGGAGACCGTGTCTGTAAGTGCCACATCTCCACATATTTTAAATCCCTCCAGGGATGGTGATAGTATCACTGCCCTGGGCAGCCTTTTCCAGCGTTTGACTCAGTGGATAAATCTGAGCTCATATCTGCTCATGATATTTTCCTACCTCAACATTATTTTTTACAGATCTTGGGAAATTCTCAAATTAATGCTCTTTAAAACTTGCTTCATGAAAGGCAGTCTCACAGTATATAAATCTGAACTGGGTCTTTTCTCTGACTCATTTTCTTCTCTTCTGGTTTATGGAAAAGAAAGACCTCAAATGTTTTCCTGGGCTCTTTTGCACTCTGCCGTCAAAACCCAGAGGCTGGGTGCTGTTCAGGGTGGTCTGTGCTTAAGACCATTAATATAAAAAGGACAAGATGGTGACTGAGAGATTGCAGCCTGCTCTGAAGAGGTAATGCAGGCTGCAAAGGGATGGTGGACATGTGCAAAGTGGTGAGGAAAGTCTTCCTGGTGGTATGAACTGTCCTGCCTGGTGTTGATGTCACCCATGACAAAACTGTTCAAGCTCCACAACAGTGAATGGAACTCTGACCCTTTCAATTTTTTCCAGTTCCATTTTCAATATGTATTATTTCAAACTCTACAATTTTCCCCACCCTCTTCTTGATCCTTCTGCACCCTTTTTTCTGCTTCTCCCCCCATTACTAAGTGTGCTTAGCTGAGGACAACCTACCTCTTCAATTTTATTCATCCCTCAACAAAAAAAGTCACACAACTGTAATTCACATGAGGTGGGTTTGTACCATCCTATTTCACTAACAGTCTGATGTCTGGGAAGGAGAAAGCTCTTTGGGTGCTTTCAGCACATTAAAAGAGGGGCTGAAAGCTGTGCAGCAGCAGCAGCTCAGTTGTGTGTTAGGAATGAAAAAGTACTGAGGTCTTGAGGTTAAAGCACCCGACTGAGACCTGTACTCTAAAGGATCAACCCCATTAGCTGGCAAAGGGACCTCTCTGGAATTCTGTTTCCTCAGCAGTAAAATTATTCTGGTCGTGTTTGCTTGCTTGATAAAACACTTACTACAGAGGGAAGGGGCTGTGTAAGAGGTAAGTGACCTTACTGTGAAATGGGCCCTGGGGGATGCACCTGAGGATGTTTTTAGTTTGCATGATTTGTGTTTGCCTGATCCAAAAAGGACCTGTGTACTACTGCTTTGGGTCTGTAAATTTATGTTTCTTCTGGGTAGTGACAAGTTTTTAAAGTATGTCATACTTGGGTGTATGTGGACTGTGGAAAGAAAGACAAGTCACTGAGCAGAGATTGTTGCTAAATGAACTTAAATAATTACTGATTTAAGTCAGAGCCCTTGTTGGATGCCAACACCATTCTCTTTCTGATTATACTGTAATGGACCTAAATATGCTGCCTTTTCATTGTGTACATGCTGAATCCCACACTGAGTTAATCACATGAAAATCTGTTTTCAGTTTAGGGGATTTTAGGGGATGTTTTTCTCCTTCCCTTTTTAACATTTCAATAGCAGTTTCATTTTCATAGCATTTTTTGCCTTTACCGCCCACCATATCTTCCTATTTTTTTTGTGATTTGAATGATTAATTAATAATCCAATAAGGTCTGTTACTTTCAATGCAGAGTTACACAGGAAACTTCTATATGTGAGCCACTGACAGTCATACGAAAGTCAAAGCCTCTGTTTTGAAATAACTCATGCTAGAAAAAAGTACCTTGGTGGTTTGTTTCTTCACCTGTAGATTTAACTCAGTGTTCTGGGAACAAGAGTTACCATAACTCGCTGCATTCTTGATGGGTTAAACATCTCCTTCAGAAGAAAAATCACAGAAGTTATTGTGTAAGCACAGTGCAGCAGTACCTGCTCCAGAGGTGTCTGTGTCCTGCTGCAAACATCCCTGAAAGAGGCAAAGGCTTTATGCATAGTTTTGGAAGCTTTCCCCTTCTTCCGCCCCAGTCTGCCTCTTTGGATTCCTTGTACCAGGCTAAAGCAGCTCTTACTCCACACAGAGATAAGAGCTCTTCATTCTCCTCTGCTTTGCATGGACACTCAACCTCCATCCTCATCCCATCCAAGCAGGAAATGCTTCCTGATTCTCTCCACTTTTCTTTGGAGTTGGAAAGTGCTTGTCACTTTTTCTGTAAATAAGAAATTAAACACAAACCAAGGCAGGGCCACATCTAAACTGAATTCAGAACCCAGGTACATGGCTTCACAGAACCCATTATTTAGCTTAAAACTGAAGTGCTGCCCAAATGCATCTCCTTCCAGCCTCTTCCAACTCCATGCTGCTTTCCTTGAACTGATGCCAAGTGCTACTGTGAGTATGATCAGCTAGTTCAGTTCACAGATCAGTCTACAAATATACTCAAATGAGGAAAAAGAAAAAAATCCCATTGCCCACCTGACCACACCAGTACTTGGAATGGTATAAGAGGTGCTGAAGGTACCAAGGGCTAATGGACTCAGGGATAGAAGTAGACTACCATTTCTGCTTTGAGTATTAGCACAGGAAGTGTTGAGCCTTATTCCCCAAAACATGCTGTAGTGAAGATAAAGCTCCCCCAGTTGTGTCTTGAGCTCCTTGGCTTCCTCTGAAATGTGCCAGAGAAGAGAGGAAGATGCTCCCACCCAGCATCCATGGAAACTGGCACAATGCATTGCCTTGTTGACCATCATGAAAGGATGCCCATGTCAGGAATAATAACTTATTTGGGCCTAAACAAAAACAAAATGATGCAGATTTGCATGCTCGGTCACCATTTTCTCTAAATTGTCAGGTCATGAGCTGTTTTCTTTCTCTTTTACTCTGTCTTCTGTACCATCACAGATTTCATCTGACTCAGACTCAGTGCAGATGGAGAGCTGTCAGCTGTCCGGTAAATGACAGCCTGCCTGTCTCTAGCAAAAAAAATACCACAGCTAATGAGGTGATATAATTATGTCTATCCCATCCCCACAACTCTTCCAAGAGCCAGCAAGCTTTCAATTAGGGAAAGGCCAAAGAAGGAAGATTTTGAAAATCCTGAAGGCTGCAGACTCTGGATTAGCACACACAAACCGAGAAGTTTCAAAGAATTAGGAAAAAAAGAACACCTCAAAAGAGAAATGCTGATCCTTCTCTGGCCCTTAGTCCTTGTGCATTTTTGAAGTTGCCAGAGTTCACACGCCTTCCAACTCCCCTGAAAACCTCATCACAACTCTAAAAAGACAAAAGAAGACTCAAAGGAGCATTATTGATGATAAAGGGCAAGACATCAGTACACAACTAAATGGTTGGTGCCAGGACATACTGAGTCTGATGAGAATATGAAAACAAGGAAATCTTAAATTCAGCCTGAAGAGACTTGGCACATTCTCAGCATTTTCTCACAACATATTAATTAGTCTCTTGTTCCAACAAGGAGGGAGGGAGGGGGAACGGAAGAGTGATTCAAACTGGAGAACAGCATTGGCACAAGAACAAATGGGTATTAACTGGCTATTAAAAAGCTTAGGATGCCATTTAGAAGACGATTTCTAATTGTCAGAGAAAGGAGATTATAGAATAGCTTTCCTAATAGAGGTGAGTACAGAAAACTTGCTGTTGGACAGAATTTCATGTAATTTATGACTGGGATTATAGGACTTTATTTTCTGACCCAAAGAGTTCCTGCCAGTTTATTATTAATTTCTACCTCCTTAGCTACATTTTTGTCAAAAACACATGGGCATTCATTGCCATCCCTACTCAGACATGTTAATGTGAATGGAACAGAAACTGAGAAAAAGGCCTGCCCAGACTGCTATCTTTGCAGGTAATGACAAGTGATGCAAAATTCAGATGCTCTGTAGCCTTTCAGTTGCCTTGTGCAATATTTTGGCACCAGATACCAGCACCCCATTCTGAGACCACAGTGGGAAGGAATGGAAGAACCACACTGAGCTTGTGCTCAGCATTGAGGACAGGGCCATGACAGCAGCCAGGGAAAACCAGGGTCTGTTTGAAATGCCTTATCTGTACTGATTACAGATCTTGCTGAAGGCAAGTGATTTTTCTTTACTCTCACATGGCTGAATTCCCTCAGCTCCAAGAAGCTATGGGGGAGCACAGGAAATATATGCACTTGCACAGTCAATTTTCCTCAGTCTCTTGGGTAATCACAGAGCACTTGAAATATTACCAAGAAGCAATGAATCCCAGCAAGCTTCTTACAAATTTCTAGTTCCTTTCTTTTTTTCTCATTATTTCTCTCTTCTTATTTTTTCCCCCCTTACTTCTTAATCCTTATGATTTCCAGCCTCTCATTTCAGGTCATTCTAAACAAAACCCAGGACTTTCTTCAGGCACTCTGTATTTATGTCATGAGTCAGATTTCCCTTCCTACTCTTAACAAAACCTTGGGAAAGTTTTACTCAGAGAGAGAGAATTTATTAGCACAAGAAGCACAGTTTTGCAGCTGGTCTGATGAAGCAGAAGATGCCAACATGACAGAACAAGTAGCATTCAGTGTGCTTTTCTGCAATGTGACCACCTTGGAAGAATATTTGTATGAGATGCTGCTGAACATGTTGTTCTTGACATGTACCTAATTTTCTGAAGCCTGTGGCAGCCTGGTTTTGGTACACTTAGTGGAATAAAAAATGCTCATGTTCACTCTCATTTCTGACATTCATGCCCTGCTTATGTTCCCTGTCTTTATTTCTGCTGATACTGGATGTGAACTTGTTCCTCTGACATGAGGGATACACCTTTTTCTAGCCCAGCTGCCTTGCAACTCACTGAGTAGGACACAACCCTGTGGTGACCACTGGCAGATCAGAAAATGAGGCAATTCTGCCACCTTTTTGCATCTTTGTTAGTCAAGGCTTTTTGTTCTCTGCTAGGATAAGTACCCAGGAGTATTTGAGCTAAAGGATGAGTAAACTCCTCAGACAAGCCATGACCAGTTTTGTTTCCAAAATCTTCCATGTGCTGTCTCTGAATATTAAGAAATAGAATAAAAATTGTATGACTTGCAAAACCGAGATAGACATCCCACTGCATCCAAACAATGTCAGTTAATGGCTTTAGGCACCTGGTAACTCTGTCTTGGATGTGGAGCAGAATCATCCAGAGCTCAGCCTGTGAGTTCTCAACTGGAGAGACAGAAACCTCCTGAAACAGCATTGTTAACCTGCTGTAAGAGGGAGCCAGTGCATTTCACTATTGTATTTGTGCTTCACTTAGCCCATGCTTCTGGACGAGTAAAAAAATCCCTTGGAGCTCCTCAGTCTCCTCCAGCACTGTGTTAGAAGGCAGTCTTCTTCTTTTCTAACGTAAATCATTACAGATAGTTTCGAATTTGAGAAGTCCAGTGGAATGCACAGGCATTAAATTATTCCCCACATTTTGAGTTAGCAAGGCCAGGTTGTTAAGAAAATGTTATGTCTTTGTTGGACTAAGACATTACTGAAAACCGAAGAGGTCATATTTTCAGTATCTATATTCTTCTTCCTAACTGCTTCCCAGAGAGCAAAACTCAAGCTTCAAAACCTTCACAAGCAATTTACTTTGCAGATAGCTTCTTAAGAAAATAAGAGAAGTGAAGTCAAGAACACTGCAAAAATGGGGGCAAACCCCCAATAAAGACATGGTTATACAGAGGCTGAGAGGACTAAATCTGATTAGTTTCATGTATGCCACATAAATCTCTTTTACGTTACATTTTAATCTGAGTTTTCTGCAGCTCACTTTGTTCAGTGTCCTGCAGGCATTCCTTCCATGTGGTCTGCCAGATCAAGGTTGCTTCTTCACAGTCAGGAAGTTTCAATCAGTATTTCACAGCATTTCCTGAAATTTTAGATGTATTTAAAATTATGGCTTTTACCTCCTGAGAAGGCAACCAGGTGACAGTTGCTCTCCTTTCTTATGAAAGTATAACCAGCTGTAAAAACCATTTCTTCCTGTCAGCCTGATGTGCTTTGTGTCACAAAAAGAACTTGGAAAGGAGAGTGAAACTGTATGTTATGCAATTTAAAACATAGTGCCTATGCATTTTAAGACATTAACTTACTTTATTTTATTATTTTATTTTATTTTATTTTATTTTATTTTAGTTTAGTTTAGTTTAGTTTAGTTTAGTTTATGTTTGTTATTTTTTTAATTAAAAGTTCCTTTTCCCATACTTACCTAATCCTAAGCATGGTGACTATTAGAGCACACCAGCTGAGGAAAACTTACTGGGGGTGTGGGGACACTTCACTGTCACATAAGCAGTCATGTGAGCTCTCAGCATTTCTTCCCCTTCCTCTATTTAGCCTGAAAGCTCTCAGATTCAGAAATGCAGAACATTTGAGATATTTTAAGTCAAAGCCAATCTATATAGCATGGAAGCACCTTCAGCCATTGGGATCTGTACCTGGATAAACACAATTCTGACACTCGTCAGGCAATCAGTTTAATTAAGGGTACTTGTGCCTCTAGTCTTACAATCATTTTATAGAAAACTCCAAAAACATTTTCCCAGAAGTGGCAGCAGTACAGAGTTTATTAAAAAGTAATATTGTGCTTTCTCCTTCTCTGTAGGATAAAGCTGATGCAGAATTAGGGTTTATATGTTATTTATCCAGAAAATGTACACAAAAATTTGAATAGCACATATGAAGAAGGAGAGGATTCAGACAAGAATTTCTCCTCTTTTAGGCAAGCACAAACAGATGATTCTAAGACGTAACCTGTGTCATCCACAAAATGTATAATTCTGAAATACTAAATTTGGCAGACACTTTGCAATTTAGTATTTTTCACTATTTTATAACCAAAGGAGTTGGGCGTTACAAGGAAAGCCAGGACCAAGTGCACCACTTTACACATGTCCCATTTTCAAATGGTATCTCCTTTTTTCAAACTTTCTAAATTAATTCCTTTCCAATTTATGCATTGCAAAATAGGAAACCAGGATAATTTATGTACTGACATGGGCCATAGAACAGTCACTGAATAACAATGAAATGATAGCAAAGGGGAGCTGGAGTATATCCCTTGTCCCTTGATGCTTTAACTTCATATCTTTATCATTTGGCCCTTCTGCCCTAACATGAACATCTGCTTGTCTTTTCTGTAAACACCGTCTTTGAGTCCATCAATCCCCAGGGAGTGGATAGCTTTTATAAGCTAGTGATGGATTTTTGCAGGTTGACAAATGGGTCATGCACTGCTTTTCACTGAAAGTGCATTTTACAAGCTAAGGAATTAGCTGATAAAGTAGTTATTAGAGGCTTTGCATAATGAAAGCCACCAACTTTAGAAGGCTTGAAATTTCATTACAGTAGTTTTAGGAAAAACCTATTTCTGCAAAAGCATTCTATTTGACAGCATTTCTACATTTATGTCTCCTGTTTTTTTCATTTTCTTTTATTTTCTTTTTGCAAATACAGAAGCATTTGTCTGATTTTTTTTTTTTGCTAGAGTTACTCACAAAATTGATGTTACTTAGGATTCTTGCCTTCAAGAGCAAGCTGTTGTACTTCAGTGACGATGTAGCCCTAAAACTTTGCAGTGTCCGTTATATATTCCTCTTGGATTGCGTTCTAAGCGTGAAATAAGCAGTAACATGAAGAAAAACTGAGTGGACAAAGCAGTAATGGTTTAATGCACTGACAGTAAAGTTTTCCACTGTGAAAACTGCTGAGTTTTGGTCACACTAGGTTTCTGCCATATGTTCTGTACCATAGTGTGACACATTTTATATGAATTTACTCTTGAAAACCTAATCCCTATTTTCTTTCCTTCTTCCCTAGTAAAATGTTAATGATTTTTAGCAAAGCCACACCTCACAAAGGTAACTTTAACTATGGAGAGTTATGAAAGGCAGCACAGGTTTCAGCACAGATTCTGGTGATGTTCATACAATTGTGATAGTGCAGTGTAATTGTTTTTTGATACAGCAATCACAGAGAAGTTGATCAGCATTTGGTGGTTATTCTTGTGTCAAGTGTTCTGCAAGGTAAGTAATATGCCAGATTGTGTTCTTGATTATTTGAATATCTGAGGACTGATTTTTCTTTATTACTAGAACTGGCTGCTTCATACACATTAAAAAACACTGAGTCAAAACCAGAAACAGACAAAAACAAAACTAAAAAACCACAAAACAAACAAACAAACAAAATGTCCTGTGTGACAGTGTGGCTTTGTAATTTCTGCTTGTAGAGGAAAAAAAAGGTGAATGACATACTGTGATTACAGTTTTCACAAAACACTGACTCACTCCCATGAAAAGCCAGTAAAATGTTTAGCCAATGTGTGTTCTTGCAAAGTGAATATCTTTTCATTGCCTTGGGGCACATCTACAGAAGTGTTTTGGGAAAGACATGTTTTCAAGTTTTTTAACCACACACACAGCTTCCTGCTTCCTTAGATTCTTTAATAAAAGTATAGGTATAGCTCTGAAGGCTACCAGATATTTTGAGGCAGACAATCCTATGTTTTATCTGTTAATAAGTTTTTGGGGCCAGACAGTACAATTAGATAACCTATTCTAACCTCTTGGGTAGGAATATACTTACAGAGGCAGTGTAAGTACATTTACAGCAATGACAAGAGAGAAAATAATTTCTCTTCTGTCAAATATTTACATCTCTAATGTTCAAACATTGCATAATAAAGACTCAGAATGGATTTCCAACTGAAAATAACAAAATTGGAAAGGAAAATAAGAACTAGTACATAGGAACAGCATTTTCTTCTCTGTATTTACAATTTAAATGGAAACTGAATAGGATGCGCATACATGTGATGCTGATGAGATGAGAAAGGGAAAATTATAATTGAAGGTGTTCAACCAGGCAGATAATTTGTGTGCAGAGCTCTTTTCTCAGTAACTGTGAGAGGTCACTACACCTTCAGCATAACCCCTAACCTTAATCCTTGCCCCTCACATTTCTGTCTAGAGCTGACCCAGAAGTGTCCTGTTGGTGGGGGTGCCCGTTTTCCATATTCATTGCCATCCCAAGAGCAGATGTGGAATGGTGGGGTGGGGGGTGAAGGGGTGGGGGATCCTTCCCATAAACCCGTGACCTCAGCTTTGGGTGTATTGGTTTGGCACAGCCCGGTTTTAGGTAGCAGGGGGGCCACAACAATGGCTCCTGTGAGAAGCTGCTGGAAGCTTCCACCATGTCCAGCAGAGCCAATGGCTGATGGCTCTGAGGATGGACGTGCTGCTGGCCAAAACTGGGCCA
>VXBU01019149.1:20629-31898 GCA_013400315.1 Bombycilla garrulus
TCCAATGAAGTGTCCTAATTCAGAACATTTCCAAATTGGGAAAGAATGCTCGGGCTCCCCCACCCCCTATGGGGAACAAAGACAGCTCCACATCTCCTCCCAATCTGGGCGCTCTGCCTGTAGTAGTGCTACAGTGCAACACACAGGGGGTGTAGAGATCCACCCACAGCTCCTGGGGATCCACAGGGGATGCAGAGATCCACCCACAGCCCATGTGGGAGGTGCCCATGCCAGAGCATGTGGATGCGTGGAGGGGGCAGGTGGGAGACCTGGTTAGGAGAGAGAGAGGGGCCCTGCTTCCAGGCTGGAGCAGCCTGTCCTTGGAGGACTGCACCCCATGTGAAGAGAGACATGTCATAGCAGTTTTGGGAGGACTGGCTGCCCATGGTTTATGTTTTCAGCAAGTGCGGCAGAGCTGCTGCTCGTGAGAGTGGACTCACGCTGGAGAAGTTAGTAGAGAGCTGTCTCCCCTTGGAGAGACCTCACACCCTCACAGGGGAAGGACTCCTCTCCCAGAGCAGCAGAAGAAAATCTCGGTGATGAACTGACCAAAACCCCCATGCCCTTTCTCTCTGTGCTGCCAGTGGGAAGAAGGGAGGGGTTGGGGAGGAGAAGGTGTTTTAAGGGCTTATTTTACTTCTCATTATCCTCCTCTGATTCAGTTAGTAATAAATTCACTTTGCAACTGAAGTTGAGCCTGTTTTGCCCTTGAAGTGTTTTTCCTAGTCCTTATCTCACTCATGAAGCCTCTGTTAACTTTTTTTTCCCCTTTTTCCTCTTTTGCCCACCTATGGCAGGGGAGGGTGAGCAAGCGACTCTGATGGGTGCCTGATGTTGGGCCAGTGTCAAACCACACAATACAGGAATACCTCCCTTCCACAGGAGATTCTGGGGAGACATTTAGGCTGGGGGGGCACACAGGGACAGCCCATAAAGCCCCCCCAAATTGCCCTTTTGCCCTTCTTGAATTGGCCTAATTTACCCCTAAAATGGCTTCAAAGTGCCCCAAATCTTGTTCTCAGGGGCATCAGGACACACCTGTGTCCCAGCAGCTGTGTGCCCAGCCAGGACAAGGAGCAGGGCTAAGGATGCTCCCAAGTTTCCACTGCCCCATGACAGCTGGACATGGGCAGGGAGGGCTGGCTCAGGCTTTAATTTCCACCTGCCTGCCACAGAGGAGCACAAAATCCACTTGAATCCTCTGCAGGATGCCATCCTGGAGCAGAGCCATCCCCAAAGGAATGCATCAGCCTGTGAAAAGCTCATCATGTGCAGTTGAGGAATTGTGAATTTAAGAAATCAGTGGAGAAGTCACACATGAATAGGCACTTGGCTCACATGCTGATAAATTTGGATTGTCTGTGCTGAAGGCAGCAAATTAAACTTTAATTGACTTCCAGATTCTGAACAATAAATTCTGTATTCCTTCAGTCTTTTCCATCAGTGTTTTAATGCTTACGAGTGCTTGCTTAAGAGTGCTTGCTCCTTCACTCACCAGCCACCTGATGCCTCGTATTCCAGGCAGTAGCTCATGTCAGGGTAGATTTTCACACTTTATGGCTGAAAACTTGTAAGTTTTGCCTCTGTTGGAAAACATGATTAGTAATTTTTGTAAGATGTTATGCTTTTCTGATGTTTTCCACCTTCCTGGAAAAACCTGACTTTCCATCCCTGTATGCTGAGGACTTCTCAGGAGGTAGAACTTACCTAGTAGTATCTCAACAATTTCATGGAAAAGAAGGGGAAGAGAAGGTCCCAAACTTAACTCTAACCAGGTCAGTGAGCCCAAGGCAGCCAAAGACCTCTATGGGACTGTTGCAAGCAGGATTTGTCAGGATGCTGTGCAAAAGGAAGGAATTTGGATGTTCCTACGTCAGACTCAGCAGCACATTCAAAACCTTGGTCAGTTCATGCTGAGCTGGAGCCTCTCCAGATTTGTTTACTGAAGTTAAAATGCAGATTTTCCTTCGCATTTTTGCATTTTTTAATGCCATACACTCAATTTGTTAAAGCATGAAATCATAAAGTCATAGAATACTCTGAGTTGGAAGGGATCCATAAGAAAAGTCTAACTCCCAGCCCTGCACAGAACAACTGAAAGAATCACACCTTGTGGGCTCAAAAAAATTCAATGTTCATAAAAATGTCATTAGTGGACTATGGAAGAATGTTAATTATCCATTTTGCATTGATTATTGGAAAATATATAAAGCTCAATTCAACCAGTTTTATTTGATAACAGCACTGTATTTTAGTATTTTCTTTCTTTCTTTGAATTCTAAATAATTGTTCCTTTTCCTGATTTTCAACATTTACTGGTCAGAATGATGTAACTCTGTCCTTACAGCAATCTGACTCCAGCAAATCCATGGCATGTCTGTCCTTGAGTCTTCAGTGCCAGAATTTGTACCAAAAGACAGCAATATAACTTAAGCAAGACACTTGTCTTCCTAAAAGTTCAATATTTTAAATTTGAGAATCAAATTAGTACCACTTATTGATAAAATGCAGTGAAAAAATGGTGATGATCAAATAGAGGAATTTTTTCCTATTTTTTGAAAAAAAAAAAGTTTGTATAATATGACGTTTCTTTTGACATAATGTCTTTTATTTTTAAATAAAAACTAAATGGGCACCAAAAGGAAAACTAAGAACTATGAGAAGTTGTTAGTTAATTTTCCCAAGCTGTGTGGGGAGCAGAGACTTCTATAAAATATGTACACACTGTGTGTCTCTGAGGAGTTGAATTTCCAAAAATAAAGTTTTATTTCCTCTCATTGAAAAAAATCTGTTGTGGTATCAGCTGCACAAGGAAAAACTACTGCTAAGCCATCTGTTCAGCTACATTTCTTGGTGTGGAGGGTAATGGACTAGTTGCAGTTCATTGCTTAGCAGATAATTAAGCATCAGGTTATTTCATTATTAATATCAGTTTCTATAATTATTGAAATTAGATGTAGATTTTAATTCTCATACAGGATAAAAGTCTGCTATACAGAACAGGCTTCCTGTAAGGAATGCAGATGGATTTATTGGTATTGCAAAGCCAATTGTTTGTGGTGGATACAATATGCAGCTGATGTTCAACAACTACAGAAACTGTGCTGTGACCTTCAAGGGAACATCCACAGAAAGTACAATTGGAGTCTCCATCAACAACTCAGAAATTCTCCTCTTTGTGGCTCTAGGGGGCAAAGGACAGTTGAAATATCCCCATATTTAATTTTAATTAAGAACAGGTTGCTCTTCTAGAAGTTTATCATCTCCACCAAAATACTGATCACAACAGCTGTGGCTTCTTTTCAGGACCCTGCACCTTTTTTTGGACTAAAACTTTGTTGACTACAGAAACTTTTCCACCTTCAGAATCAGCCCCACCAGCTCACTTTTTGAGCTGTGTAGCACAAGAAGTGTACACTCATAGGGCACTGACATTTATTTATTATGCTTATTATCAGTTAATTTGCAATAACATGTATTTTTGACTTATCTCCCTTGTCCAACCAACATGTCAGTACCCAGCAATTTTATAAAAAAATCACCATGGGTATGGGCTCATTCGGAATGCAATTAAATATTTTTGTGCCATTGAATGTAATGAATCTGCTTATTTTTGTCCTGTTCCTCATCCTGCTGAGGCAGCATAGGCTGTCTGAGTGTACCTTGGCCTTTCTGTGGCTCTACTCTCTTTTCTGTTGCTCCTCTTTTGCCACATTTCTCCATACACCAGGAGGGTGAATGAACTCGAAATAACACTCAAAAAATCTGTAAAAAACAGCAAAACAGAGAGCCTTAAAACATTTCTGGCACTCTCAGATGCTCTGCATTGTGAAAGGACTTGACTCATTCGTTAAACAAAAGACGAGACACACAGTCCATGCTCCCGTTCCCACTTTCCGAAAGGTGATGACCAGATGGTGTCTTGGCTTAAGACAGTTTAAGGAGAACACTCTGGAATGAGCAAAGGCATGGGAACAAGGAAAAGGAAAAGGAAACTTTAAATAAAGCCACACATATGTTTTCTCCACAAGCCTTGCTTACTGGTGGGGCCTGGATCACCCTCACTGCCAGCAGCTGTAGGCTCCTGATCCACACATGCCTTGTTCTGCAGCAATTACTGAGGTCAGTTTTCCCAGTTTAAAAAAAATAAAAATCCATCAACATTTTCTTGCAAGCATATATTTTCCTTTCAATCAAGCCAACAGATCTATTAATGTCATCTGTTCTAAGGAGGTCACTTGCACATGCCTCTCTTTTCCTAGGACAGGAGGGAGCCAGGGGTCAGGTACTCTTGTCTAAAACACAATTAAGCCAAATGAAGCATATAGGCTGTTGCTGCAGTCCTCTTACAAAAGCAATTCAACATCTTTCTTAAATTAGTATGATCTGAAGTACTCATCTGCTTTCAAAGCCTGACTGTCAAACCTCCTTTTCCCTACCAGTGGCTTATTCTGTGCAAATGAAACAGGCAAATGAAACAGGCAAATGAAAGCAATTATTCAGTTAATGTAACTGAAAATGTTGTAAAATTTATTGAGTAAATTATATGAGAAGTTGGCCACACATTTCAGCTCGGGTATCATCCTTTAATGTTGAGTGAAGACATAATATTGAAATATCAGATTTTTTTTAATACCAGCAAAGATGTGTAATTCAGTGTTGACTGGGAACCCAGAACATTCAGAGAAGGTTTTCATTAAATGTTTCACAAGTGGCTTTCCTGTAATTAACATTAGCATGCTGTTCTCATAACAAGTCCAGGGAGTTTGCAGAATGTTTTCTCCTTGCAAAGGCAGAGCATTCACAATCTGCTCAGTGATCTCTGGAGTGAGGGATCAGGCAGAATCACCAGAAAGGTCAGTGAAACTCTGCTGCTGAGGCAGAGGTGCCCAGCAGGTCCTCCGAGTAACCTGGAGCTCAGGCACCACCAGCACAGCATGGTATCACCAGTGCAGAGAGAGGCTGTGGAAATCTGCTTTGTCTCAAAGTCTCATCTGCTTTCTGTTGGCCCTGGCAGAAGGAAGTTCTCTGGGAGAGAAGGGAAGTTCAGGGAAGGAAGGAAGGAAGTTCAGGGAAGGAAGGAAGGAAGTTCAGGGAAGGAAGGAAGGAAGTTCAGGGAAAGAAGGAAGGAAGGAAGGAAGGAAGGAAGGAAGGAAGGAAGGAAGGAAGGAAGGAAGGAAGGAAGGAAGGAAGGGGTCAGTCCAATTTCTTTACTAGCCATCTTAAATTTCACAAATGCAAGGAAAAAAACACTTAAAAGATGCTTTCTCCTTCGAGCAGGGAAAGCAAGGGAAGAAGATGCACTCTTTGATACAGAGATTGCAGTACAGAAAACCTTGGTTTCTGCTCCAAAAATACCATTAATTCTTCCTGCATTAACTCTGTGCCACCAGTCATCTGAATAAGGCAGCATTTATTATCTGAATAAGCCCCAGCATGACCCTTGGGAGTGAGAAGGTCTGAAGGTGGCTGGAAATGATCCAGCTAAAGGTACCTCTGCAAACCTATGAGCAGTTCTTCACCACAGACACCACTGACAAAGCTGAGCTTTTTCCAGGGAGTACAGAGGCTGCAGAGAGAGCAGTGCTCTCCTGAAATCCATCAGTACTCTCTACCCACTGAGCCTTCCTGATCTGCTCTTCTTCCCAACATTGTAGGGATAGTCAGAGCTCTGTGGCTGCTCACAGCACTCTCAGAGTAGATTCGCATAGGTCAAATAAAGCAACGTGCTTGATGTTCCTTGCAGAGGTGCACGCAGATGGAGGCACTGCTCTGTTAAAGACTCTCCTTAGCCCAACCAGCCCTGAGGAACTGCCCAATGGCCTTCTTGGGAGAATGCTTTTTCATTACAGGAAAATGAGAAAAATACTGAAGAGCAAAAAAGTAATTTTTTTCCACAAGATAAAACACAACATAAAGGATAGAGCCATGATCTGGAAGGGTAAAAGAGCACTCAAACAGCATGTGCAGCTCAGCCAGACATGTCTGGAAATGGTCTCACTACTGCCTCCAGCTCTGAAGTGAGCTGTCACTTCCTCAGCTCAGCTCTTGGCAAGGGCAGGCCATGGGTCTGGGATTGAGCACTGAGCTGTAAAGATGCTCTGCTGCTGCTGCAGTGCTGATAGTGCCAGCCTGTGTGTGAGGCAGAGCCCAAAACAGGCTCACAAAGGGAGTGAAGCTCAAAATGTGCCACCTTTTCACAACCTGCAACACAAAAAGGACAATGGAAGTGGAAACCCTGGAAAAACGAGACAGCTGCAGTGAAGGAAACAGCAAATGGAGTAAACAAAAGATGTGGTACGAAGGAATAAGGAGAGACTTGTGTCAAATCTTGAGAGAAAAAACAGAGAAGCAAGAAAAAAGGCACATCTTGCGTATGATTGAAGGGTACGGCCAGAACTGAGGGCTGAAGATGTGGGAGCTTCTGAGGGTTTGTGATCTCCAGTGCAATCCATCCCATGTCTGTCTCTGAAGGTCTCGCAGTGCAAATGGGACATTTCCTCTGTCCCTTGTGGGAGCTGCTTGACTGATGTCCTGACATAAGAAGAAATCCATAGGTCTCTGGTACTCAGATAAGGTAAGCAGACAACTCTGTTTCTGAAATCTCCTTTCAGTGGGAAACTGCAGCAAGAAAGGCAAAAGATGTAGAAGTTCCCATCCTAACTGGGCATGAGGGTTATGAGAGTTAAAAAGGGGTGGTGACCCTGCCAGATGCAATGAGCCTTTTCAGAAACTGTTCTGTTTTCTAATGTTCCAATCACAGAGAGGACAAAGGGAGTCCGTCAGAACTCACCAGTGGAATTGAAAGGCCAAAGACTGAAGAAAAAGATACAGGTACTGCCTATTTGATTTATCTAGCAGGTATCTGTGGCTAATATACAATCTGATACAAAGAACAAGTGATCCCCTTGGAGTCTGTCACAGAACTCAATTCTACCTGTTTTTCTCATTCATGCAGGAAATGTCAGCTTGCTCAGCACTTTGCATACAGCAAAACAAAACATGTGAAAGAAATCCCCACCAAGAACAGATCCACTTGAGAGGGAATTCTCCAGGCCAAAGCACTTGTATGTCATCCACCTCTATTCACCAAGTGTGATTATACCTAACTGGAAAATTAACTGCACATTAACATCCAGGCACAATTTATGCTCAATTTACATTTTCTCCATACTGACCTTGGTTCAGCTCATTTTTCAAGGGCTGGCTGTAAACACACACTTCAAAAAAAACCCAAAAAACAACAAACCCACACTTTGTTTAACTGCAGTTCCCTGTCTTTTTATTGCCATGTTTTCCTGTTTTCTCTTGATTTTTCATTTCAGACTCACCAGTATCACCTCCTCCCTGTGTTATGTCACATCAGCAATGCTGGACTGAGTGCTGGGGCTGATCTGCTTTCTGGCAGGCCCATCCTTACCAATACACATCCCTCTGCTGCCTGCTGGCCTCAGCCTGTGCTTGGCGGTCTCAGGGCTGTCCCCAGCCTGTGCTCCAGTGACTGCTTTTTTGCTGCAGCTCTTCTTGTCTCCTGTGCTGCTTTCATGGAATCCACACTCTGGTTCTCTGACAAAGCCCCACCATAACCACTGCACATCTGTCAGTGTCCTTACACACCTCTTCTTTACTCTGGCTCGGTTTGCTTCCTACCCTGGTCTTCAGCCTTGACTGGTGTACACACACTCCTTTAGCTCACCACACTTTCCCCCCCTCACAGCTATCTCATTTTTTTCCATTCCAGTAGCAACTTCTCAGTTTCTTTGCTGAACTGACCTTAATGTGAATTATGTGTTTGTTAAATTCTTATTGTGTAAAGGAAACATTCTGGTTGCTAAGCAATTGTCGTTTCCTTATTAAAATCTGAAAACAATTCAGATTTTCAAATTTATTCAGTGATTGTTTGCGAGCAAGTCAAAAGAAGGTGTTTTTCCTTTTCCTAACAAACCAGCTTTACGGATGTTTCATTCCTTACAAAATAGAATTTAATGCAGGTGCTGCCTGTTTCAGCACCACTGTAATGCTATAAATAAGAGCAGGTTTATCTGATAGAGTAATTGGGATGTCACCTAGTCTTGGGCTCTCTGAATGTGCTCTCTGGAGTTGTTCTTACTGTAGTATCTGAAGATATGTGTAAATGCAATACCAAGCTCTGCTGGAACTAAGCCTCAAACAGACTGGTCTAAAAAAGGAAAAAATATATAACATGGCATCCCTAGTAAAAACTCAGGAACAAGCAGTGTAGGTTTCTTTTCTGAGATGAGATTCTCTTTAAGTCAGACCCATGAAAACTCCAGACTAACTGTGCCTCACCATTACAATGAATTGAGACTAGAAAAAGTGATGACAGGATTCCTGTATAAATGCCTCTAAACCTTCCTTCTGCTCAGAAATAACCTAGTCCTACCCTCCCCTTCCCCTGAGCTTGTTTCTATAACCATTCCTGAGACACTGCTCAAAGGTTTGCAGAAATCTTTACATATATTGACTCTTGTCACATGCCGACAGTCTGGATCAGAGAATGCAACGGGAACAGAAATTTGTGTCTCTCCAGGCAGAAAATGTCCCACAAACAGAGAAAAGGGAAGCTCTGAAGGGAGAATGCCCAAGGGTCAGAATTCAGGCTCTGGAGTTGTAGCTGAAGGCCCTAAGGCTGCAATAATTTCCTCATCCTGAAAGTTACACAGTGGCTGACTCCATCAGAAACTCGATATCACTTTATTCTATCCTATCAGTGCTAAATTCAACAGGTATACAGAACAGCTGAGAAAAGCATTAGCAAACTCCAGTGCTTGTGAGGAATCCCAACTTAAAGGGCTTGTAATGCAAGCACTTTGTATGCTTTGAGGTGTTTCTGCCTTTCTTCCCCACCACTCAGGAATGCTGAGTTTTTTGTCTCACAGCACTTCCCAGTGGTTTTATTTACCTTGCTTTGGTTTTAAGGCAGATTACTGTTTCTTATAAGGGCAGTGAACTTGAGCAAATACTTCCTCATTCATGAGGTAGTCCTTCATATCCTTTTGCAACTCCTTCCTATGTCACTTGGCAAGGTCACATGTGTAAACCATCTCTGTTGCATCCTTGCTCTAAAAAAATCTTCAGAAACAGCAGAAACTACGACCAAAAGAAAGCATTTCTATGGAAAGTATATTGCACTTTTGTGTGCTGGACAAACAGGGGCTTCAGGTGGATGTTAGCTCCATCATGGACTTCCCTGGGCAGCTGGGAACAACCTGCCTCCCCATGGTCCTCATCACAGACTGTAGGCTAATCTGCTCAGGCCCCTGGGGCAGAGACTTTGCTCTTCTTTTACCTCAGTGGTTGTTGCTCTCACATATTCTCTCTCCCAGTTACTGCTCAGTGATTTTCATTCTTTCCTAAACCTGTCGTCCACCCAAAAAAAACCCTGCCATGTAAACCAAATTCATGATGTTAATAAACAGATTATGAAAACAAGCTCAGAGTAAAGCTATAATTTGACTACAGTATGAGTTCAGATACCCTATCTTCATAATCCTCTTACTTGGTGTATTTATGGAGTATAAAAGAAAAGGGAATATTCAAGATGCAATGTTTTCTCAGGACTTTTAAAACCCTAGTGGACGGTGAAGATGCTTGTAGCTTCAGAGACTTGTCTATGAGGTTTCAGACTCTGCAGTACAGTCAGCAGGAGAACAATAATGAACCATTTTTTCTTGAAGTCAGCTCTTCTAAAATCATATGCATAGAAGTATCCTGTTCACTTTCATTTCCAATGTCCCTCTTTCTCTTTCAGCCTTTGTCACTTGTCAATAAAAAGAAGAAAAATTGCAATGTGCATCACTTAAAAGCTCTCCTTTCTGGGGGAGAGCTGCAAGTTTTGGTCACTCCACCAATCCGCAGATACACCCATCATTTCTTAGGGAGCAGTAGAATAAAGATTATTTAGCTGCACGCTGGCACAATTAGCATGCAATATTGGATTTTTGGCAGCAAGAAAGTAATTTTCTTTTAAGTGCATCACAGTGCTCATTATGAACAACTCAATTTAGAATGTAAGCTATCTGGTATGTAAAAGAAATATGAATTAGAATACCAATTCCAGATAACTTATCCTGAGAACAACAGATTCAGCAGGATGGCATCTGATCCATCAAGAGAAGACATTCAGAGTGGCAAATACAAATTACTAGGCTTTGGCCACTGTATTGTCTTCCAAAGAAAGCAGAGCCACAACAAACATTTTTATCCCTCTCTGACAATTTTATTGATCTTCTTTGTCAGGGTACAACTTTCCAGATACACTGCCTGTTTAGAAACACAGAATTACAGAGTGGTTTGGGTTGGAAAGGACCTGAAAGACCAGTCCCAACCCCTGCCATGGGCAGCCACAGCTTCTCTGGACAACCCGTGCCAGGGCCTCACCACTCTCATAAATATGTTCTTTCCTAGGTCCTAATCTAATCTAAATCTACCTACTGTTGGTTTAGAACTCTTGGCCCTTGTTCTAGCATTACAGGCCTCAGTAAAAGAATGAGTAACTTCAGTCTATTTTTTTTTTCCTTTCTTTGCTGTTTTCTTTGTCTTTACTTGAAAGACTTTAAAGTTAAATTTTCACACAGTAATTCTATGCAGCTCTACACTCAGCATTTCAAAGGGGCCAGCAGCACTGTGTCATAGGTTTTCTAGTCCATGAACTTCATTAATAGTGAGCACTCTCATAACTTTTCACACAGTTTTATTTTGGTTAATTTCTGTTTTCCCTGTCATATTATTCTGCTCCCCTAACCCAAATCAATTAACATCACATTCACTTTGACATGTGATGAAGTATTTGAAATGCGCATTCACATTCACTACATGGAAGGTGTACCGTTCTTTCTGCTTCTCTTTGAATTGCTTACTTGTTATGTTAATTTCAGAGACAATAAAGTTGCATGCAAAAAATAAAAAGCCAGCAAAAACTCTTCATAGGTAATTGTAAAATTGTGATTAAAGATATTAAAAAGCTGAGAGTAAGAGCCCAAATCTAATTCTCAGCGCAATATCTGTGACCAACTGGTAACTATAACCCCAAAGATTCACTGGAGTGAGTAAATGTGACTTAAATGCTGATGGACCAGAAGATAACTCTGTTACAGTAAAATGCTAAGAAGCTGCTGTCACTTCATTTAAAAAAACAAACCAACAACAACAAAAAACCACAAAACCAAACAAATACCAAAACCCCCAAACTCACTTAGTTTTAACAAAAATCTTGCTTATTCTTATGCATTTTTTCTCAGTGCCCTCT
>VXBU01019149.1:32277-54559 GCA_013400315.1 Bombycilla garrulus
AACTGACTCCTTTTTGCCAAATTTCAGACATGTTTTCAAAGATCAGCTCTGCAACTTTAACTTCACCTTTACTGCCTCACATTCAAACGACAGATGAACTTTTATCAGCCTTGCAAAATGTAAATTCAGCTTTTCACGAATGTTACAAGAGCATATTATAATATTGGCTTTTTGCAAGTATTGGGATAAATGCTATATATATAATGTTAAGATAGCTTTTCTGTATGGATATAGTTTTTTTCTTTTCTCTCTTCTCTCTGCTAATAACAAAAGTAAAACATAAGTTTTTTAGAGATAGTATGCTTAAACTACCCGCCTAGTTAAGATAAATGTTATTTGAAATTTCTTCCAACTACTTCTGTAGTTTCAGCTCAGGCACACCTGGTGCTGTTCAGCTTGTTCAGGGCATTAGTGTTTTACCTTTCTACCATAAAATGCTCAGGAATCATCACAGGGCACAACACTGATGCACATCCATTTTATTTATTTTTTATGTCTCTAACTCAGCTGCCTTTTTCAATGTCTGTCTTGTTATTTCTTTACTTCCTGAGAGGCTCCTAAATAAAATCTTCAACAAAGTGATTACAGCTCTTTGTTCAATCAAAAGCTTAGCAGGCCTTGACGGCTGAGGGCCTGGGCTAGAGAGTCATGAGCTATCATAAACTGAAATTAAGGAGTCATCAGCATCTCAGCAAAAATTACCTTCAGTTCCCAAAGTAGATACCAAAGAGCTGAGCTTTCAATGACCTCCTTAAGATCCATTGTGGAAACAGCCTGAAAGATTCTTGAACACATTTAGGATTTCCAGGAAAAGCAGTTAAAAGCTGTACAGACTGGGAGCAATAGAGTCCTTTAGAGAGGGGACACCTGGTCAAACACTGGGAAATAATGACAATGGGAAAGAGATGTACAGCTGGAGCTCAGGAGAGGCAGTGCCATTCAAAGAGGCCTCTGCCAAACCCTTCTACACTCATTTTCACATTTTACAGTTGGTGTTTTGCATGTATTTCTCTCTCTTCCTTTTTTCTCCTATTTTCTTTTGAAATAGAGAATTAGAAAAACAGTAAGTGTAAAACTTACTTTTTCTGAGAAACCAAACACCGCAACAAAACGAGTCTCTTGCTCTGCTTCTATCTTCTCCCTTTTTAAGCCTGCAGGAATTGTTGGCAGTTAAAATCAGTGCTACACACCTATTTTTAAGCAAATGCCTGTGTTGGGGGTTAGGTTTCTTTCTTTTTTACTTCTAGAATTTTTTCCCATAAGTTGCTAGGAAACTAACTACTGGGTACTTATCGTTACTGTGAAAAACAGAGTTTACTGGCCTCGTACAATTTAAAAAGGTTTAATAAAAAGACAATNACACTGACTACTGGGCACTTATGGGTACTTAAAAAAACAAAGGTGTGGCTAAGCCCAGTGGGAAGGAGGGCATCTGTTTGCATTTTCTCCCATCTGGAATGTTTCTCTCCAAAATGCAGAGATACCATGGAATTTTGGGACAGGTAAAAAAAGGCTGGGACCACTGCTAGCTCTGTAGCTCCGCAGCTCTGCGACTTCAGAAGAGAAGAGTCCGAACTGCTGCTTGGGGAAGGGAATTCTCTGCTGCCACTGGAGCCCAGCTCGGTCCTGCTTCTTCTGCTGTAGGGTGAACCCCTGTTGTGAGAACAGCCACTAATCTGAGACTTCATTATCACCTACCTCACCAAAAGAGGGATTTATTGCCATTTTCTCGGGTGCCTGGGATCCTGAGCTCACCTCTCCCTGCTGTGCTCAAGAGGTGGGTAGCCGCTGCCCCACCCCCACATTTTTTGGGCACTGTTTTGGGTTTCTCCACGCAGGTAGCCCTGCACCCCGTGCCTTGCTGGGACATCCCACAGTTCCAGCTACCGCTAGAGTTTCTGATACATCTCAGCCACCGCCCCGGGATTTCTGCTCATTCCTGCCGTTCCAGCTTGGTGTTCCTCAGAGTTCTGCTGGGGCACCGGGATGGGCTGCCCCCGGGTTTGGGAAGCAAAGCCCCTCTCCCATCCCTGCCCGTCTCGGCCGAGCCGCCATTCCCGCGTGCTCGCCGAGGCCGCGCCACAGCGCCCCCTGCAGCCGCGGGAGAATCACCGCACCCGCCCTGCCGCCAGGAGCCAGCAGCGCCCCTGCCGGCTGTGCCCGGAACTGCACCCAGGGGGAAAGGGCCTGCGGCCGAGCAGGCCGGCGCTGGGTTTGCGGTTCTGTTTGTTATTAATGCCCTAGTTTCGTTGTTTGTGTGCCTTGTTATACATACTAGTAAAGAACTGTTATTCCTATTCTCATATATTGTTGCCTGAGAGCCCCTTAATTTCAAAATTATAATAGCTGAGAAAGAGGGGGTTTACATTTTCCATTCCAAGGGAGGCTCCTGCCTTCCCTAGCAGACAATTGTCTTTGAAACCTAGACAGACTGTTTGGCTTTATATCAGAAAAATAGTATAAAAGGGAAAGATTAGTACAAAATCAGTTCTCAAAACCATGGATAATTGTGTAGATAAATAAATAGGGAAAAATACAAAAAATCTATTGTTCCCTATGTTTCAAAAATGTTATATACAAATTTAATACAATTCTATATTAGCCCCTGTCCAGTAGAACAAGAAATAGATATACACATATTAGCTGCATATATAATGAAGACAGAGATCCAATATCTAGTTCTAAAAGGATTAAGTATGAAAATCATACAGAGTAACATCTCAGTTGCACATTATCATGAAGCAAAAAGTATTTTGGGAAATAAGCATCACTTCAGGAGAAAGACAGTATTTCAGTAAAGGAGCAAAGCAGTAATTAGACTTGGGGACACAAATATTTGTGCTAATATGTAGAGGCACTACAGGAAAATTTTACACATGGTAGAGGTCTGCATTATTGAAATACTTATATCTACTTTGTTTTCCCAGCTCATAGGTGTTTGTCCATATCCTCCCTAAAATTTGCCAGAATGAAAGCAACCAGAGTTCAACCTAATTTTGTGTGGGGAGATCCTGTCATTAAGGCCCAACTCAACATGCAACTCAAAATAATTTCTGAATTGTTTATTCAGTCAGCTACTTTTCTAACAGGTTTTCTTTAATTGAACTAAGATTCCATCTGCAAATTATTTTTGTGTTCCTCAGACCATATTGCTTGGTTAGTAATATTTTTATTCTACTGAAAACGTAATTTAAGAAACAAAAGGAAACTACTTACACTGACTTACAATTTAAATTAAAAAGTTACTTTTGTGTTCAAGTCTTAAATTGAACAGGACAAAATGAGCAGGTAGTTGATAGTACAGTGCAGCACCAGGATATCCACATGCGAACAAATTCCCAGAGTTGTTCTGCCACCATTGCTCGTGCACACAAACAAACATTAACATGAAAAGACACAGCCAAAGAAAATCACAA
Organism: Bombycilla garrulus; assembly: GCA_013400315.1. Taxonomy (NCBI): domain Eukaryota; kingdom Metazoa; phylum Chordata; class Aves; order Passeriformes; family Bombycillidae; genus Bombycilla; species Bombycilla garrulus. The sequence continues at coordinate 35,694 of VXBU01019149.1, forward strand.
AAGGAATATTCCTCACCACCACTGTCCTTTATGAGAGCATTCTGAGGCACCACAGCTTCTATCTGGTGAAGAGAATAATGCCATAGGCAGCTAAGAGGGCTTACTGAAGTCATGATAAATTAATTCCCTATTTGGGACTCTGGAATTGATTCCGACTTCCTGGAGAGCAGAGAAAGATTCATCACTTGAGAGAGCAGCAACGGTAGCAGTACAACAAATAGGATGTGACATGGACGGTATATTGAGGAAATGAATTAGCAACCTCAGAATATAAAATGGATTGCTGGAATCAAAAAGGGCTCAGATGCACTTTGGATTTCATGTCTCTGTAGGAATGCACAAGGAATGGAAACAAATTCCTTGCTCAAAGTGAGTGAGAGATGGATGTTTTTATGCACATCACGTGCACAGGGGACGTGGTGCCAGATTTTCCCCAGCTAGCTCCTGGCACCAGGCTGAGAGTAGGCTGTTCCCAGAAAGCAGCAGAGTCCGGGATAAAGCTGTAGGGCTTATGCTCTACAGCACAGGCGTTGAGGGCAGGAGCAAGAACGAGGGAGAGGTTTTCTGTACAGTTTCCAAGAAGGTTTATTACCTAGGAGGGTTCAGGGATGAAAGACATAAATGCTAGTGTGCAGGGCTTATATTTGCGGGAGGTCTCAGGGGGAGGGTACAATCTTTAACCAACAGGGAGAATACAGGGGAGGATTGCAGGGCAGGATTCACAATATACGAATCAATGGGGAACACAAGGGGAGGGGAACAGATCAAACAAACCAATGGGGCTTTGAATATTAGGGTATTTCCAAGGGGATTTGCAGAGCAGGGGGCAGGTACAATGTGGGATTGACAACTAAGAAAGAGAAGGGATAGAGAACATTCTATAACAAAGGGTAGGTCTTAGGGAAGATTGACAACTGGGTAGGAAGGTACAACTCAGGCTGAACCAACAATGCAAAGGAACAAACCATTGGGAATAAAAACACACCACAACACACAGGTATACTGTCAAGCTGAAAATAACTGCAAATGATTCTGTGGATTAGCTGTTGATAGTCCAGATACTGGGAAACCTTTTTCTGGAATCAGAGAATTAGAAAACCACAGAATCATTAAGTCTGGAAAAGACTTCCAAGACCATTGAGTCAAACCTTTGATTGATCACTACTTTGTCAACTAAGCCACAGCATTAACTGTCACATCCAGTTGTTTCTTGAACACTTCCGGGGATGGTGACTCCACCACTGCTCTGGGCAGCCCATTCCAAAGCTTGAGAACCTTTTTGAGGAAGAAATTCTTCCTGACATCCAGCCTGAACCTCTGCCAGTGCAGCTTTAGGCTGTGTGCTCTTGTCCTGCCTGGGAGAAGAGGCCAAACTCCACCCGGCTACAACCTCATTTCAGGTTGCTGATCTTGCCACTGTCATGGTCATTAGCATTGCAATAACCACAACAGGAGAAAAATTTTCATCTGACCTCTGAAGACTGTAAAGGATGGCAAAATCTCTGGTTAGGCTGGCCAAATATTGGCAGTTCCCCTTCAAGCCTTTTTGTATCTGTTCCTTAACACAAATGGGCTGGCTGCTGTTGGCAGTCAGCATATTGGAAGTGGTTAACACAAATAGATTGAGACACCAGAAGGCTCTTGCCCCTCCAGACCAGCAGGAGATATGTAATCTGTCCTCTGGGCTCTCATATCCTCAGTGAATATTATTTTGTCAGAAATTGCTGGAAGACATAATTTATACCACGACTTGGGGTTTTTTTTAGCAACATGAGGAAGGGACAGCAAATCAAAAATGTTGGGGAGGACATATCTATAAATTCCACCAAACAAAGAGGTCTGACCCTGCTCTGTCAAAGATTGCCAGAGTAGTTTTCTTTATTTCCTGGAAGCAAACTGTAACCCAACATCATGCATTGCAGAAAGTCTGTAGGATGTTCCCTGGGAAAACTGCTGACAACCAGTTCATCTGTGTCCTAGCTTACAATGTAAAATATTCCAGAAGGTCTGTATTCTATCTCCATCTTCATGAACTGTTGAAACCGGGAGGGGCAGTGTTTTCCTTGCCTCCTTCCCCGGACCATCTCCTGATAATGGGCCATCAATGCCTTGCCCCATGAGTCACAGATAACTCCCTCCGGGCGCCATTTCCTGTTTAATGGGCCATTAAGGACCCACCCCATGACTCATAGAACGACATCAGCCCATTGGGAGATGCTCCACCCAGGGGGAGGAGCCAAGCATTCCCAACTGGATATAGTCTGGGCATCTGGACAGAAGAGGCATCTGCCTTCTACTGGATTCCCAGAGGAGCAGCCTTCTTTCCCACTGGATTCCCAGAGGAAGGACCAGACTCTTCAACATCACCACTGGACCACTGGAGGAAAACTCTGCCCTTCTACAGGATCTCTGCTTCAGCATAACCATCTGTCACCTCAGGAGGACTACTGGAGCCACCATTCAAACCGGACTGCTACCAACACCCTGACTGACAGGGTGTCAGGCTGTATTCTAACTGTCAGGGTTTGTCTTTTTGTTTAATACTGCATCTTGCTCTAATTTTTCTATTAGGTTGTAGTTTGTTCGTTTTTGTTTTACTTTATTTTGTTTATACATATGAAAGAACTGTTATTCTTATCCTCATATCTTTGCCTGAGAGCCCCTTTTAATAATTTGGAGGGAGGAGGTTTGCATTTTTTTCTATTCCAAGAGAAGCTTCTGCCTTCCTTGGCAGGCACCTGTCTTTCAAAATCAAGACAATCTGAAATAAAAGTTAAAAGGGACATTTTTCTCTAGGTCCAGTTTTGCTGGCTGGTACCATCTTTCTCTCTTACATATATAAGTGATACAGAGTATTACAGGATAAAAATCCACATATATAAAAATATCTCAGTTCCCTTCTCTGTGGCTGTCCTAGTTGTGCCCAGTGAAATGTTACTTTACTCTGCTAATTAGTAAATGGTTCCTAATTTTCTGCATCACGTGCAATTCTCACCTCACACAGGCTCTTCTGGCATGCCCTTTCTCTCACATGTATGTTCAAGCAGCAGACACTGGCCCAGGGCTTCCAGCTGTGGCTGTTCCTCCTGCTGGAAACACAAGGAAGTCACATCAAATGCCCTCTGCTAACACATTCAGTAGTGAGAGAGCTACAGAAGCTGCAGCCCACAGGGGGAAAATCAACAGAGTGTGCATTCAAAGCATGGAATCATAGAATGTTTGCTGTCAAACAGGTGCTAAAATAATGTGTGGAATTGTGGCTGTATTCAGGAGACAAAACGGACCTTTGCGTGCAGGATTGGAAAAAGGCACAAAGGCAAGAACTACCAATCCCACTGAATGAGGTACTTGATATTTCTCATCCCAGGATATGATAATACAGAATAATAGATTCATTTACATTGAAAAAAACAGATTCATTTACTTTGAAAGGCTCACCAGCAGCCCTTGGCATTGCAGCACTTCCTGCAAAGCATTCCCTCCAAGCTCCTCATCACTGACCTCTATGAGGACTGGATGGCTGCGATGCAGAAGGCCAGCAGGGACAACAAGATCTGTCAGCTGAAAGAGAAAGTATGGGCAGCAGCTTCCAGCTCTGCAGCAAACACTACTGGAAGCCTGGGACACATGAGTAAGAGGATGCTCACCTGAAGATGCTGTGATTTCACACAGCTCACTCTTGCTGGCTGGCAGTGCGGTTTTGGGGCAATACACAGAGAGCCTTCACTTACATGGGCTTGGGGAAAATCAGGAACTGAGAAGCAACACCTTGCATTCTTCCTACAGGAGCACAGGAGCCCTGACTGCTGGTTAAGAGCACCTGCAAAGCTGTGCAACAGCCACTGGCTGCCCCCTCCCTGGGGCCAGCTCTGGGGTGGCTATGGGCAATATGGGTCTGCTGTTCGACACTGTCTTCCTGTTCCCTCAGGAAGGAAGTTGCCAAGAAGTTGCCCACAGCAAACCTGCTCCTCCTCAGGCTGATGTGTCTTGCACTGCTGAGACACATCGGCCAGCATATGTCCACCAGCAGAATGACCTGCAGCAAACTGGCCATCTGCCTGGGGCCAAACNATGCCTTTAGGCATGTGCTTCATGAATTTACAAAATACTTGGAAATTAAAGCAGCAGCAGGGGAGGTGTCAGCTTGAGAGGTCTTCTGCTCAGACCCCAGCTCATCCCAGCTCCCTCCAGCNCCTGTGAGCTTGGCTGCCCAAAGGTGCCTGTGCCTGGCTGGCCCCTCTCTCCAGCCAAGGCCAGTGCAGGAGCTGCCCCTGCAGCCACCGCCTTCTGTGCAGAAGAAAAGGCTCAGAGTGATGGCAAGGGCTGCTTGGCATGCTGTCAACACCTGGGCTGAGACCAAGGCTTTCCTGTGTGTAGGTGAAACTGCTGGTAGCCTTTTTCATTGAGAACTTGGATGACATCTTTGCCAAGGAGATGGCTGGACTGGAGGAGACCCCAGTGCCCATGGACACATCCACATGTAGGAGCAGGAACAGTTGCTTGTCCCAGCCTGGGACTCAGGGTCCCAGAAATCTCAGTTTCAGGAAGACAAGCAGTGTAGGGCTCCCCTGTGGGTTTTCTTTTGGTGTCTTTGTCTTCCAAGAAGTCACTTTGCTGCACATGCTTTTGCTTTCTAGAGCTGAGACAGGAAGAGAAAAAGTGGACTTGCAGGAAGAGAAGAGAAGGAACCCTAGGCAAGAAGTGATCCCGATGCATGCCCCTCTCTGCCAGATGTCCAGCAAGAAGATGGTGGAGAGGCCATGGTGCTGGAGGCCCAAAGACCAGAAGTATGGCAGCTGCAAAAAGCCTGGCACAATGTATCTGGGAGAGTTGGGCAGTTTTGCATGAGGGAAAGAAACTGCTGTACCTCCTTCTAACAGTCCAGCTCTGCACCTTCCTCGCCTCGCCTCGCCTCGCCTCGCCTCGCCTCGCCTCGCCTCGCCTCCCCTCNCCCAGCTCATCCCAGCTCCCTCCAGCCCCTTTGGGGGCAGCTGTACTATGCAAGAGGGGCTGATGCAAAGCAGCATCTTCTCTGCACAGCTAAGAGGGCAATTTAGCAATCACTCCATTGCTCCTCCAGGCTGTCTCTTGCCACCTCTTACCTCCCAAATTTGTGTTTTAGATACCTCCACCTTTGTCTCCAAACACCCACCAGAGCTCCACAGAGTCACTGGCAAAGGCTGAAGGCCTGATGAGCCTTTCTCCATCAACAAGGTAAAAAGAGCTCGCATTGTTCCCAACAAGAAAGAACTTAGCTCATAGCTCCTGGGTTTGCCTCTCTAATCCAACTTTGTGTCTAAAAGGCTGAAGGCTGCTACCCCCAGGAAGAGAAAAAAAGAGAAGGCTAAGACAGTGAGAGGAGGCCTAGCCAGAAGACAGGGAATACCAGCCAGAAAGGAAGCAGAGAAGGACACACCAAAGAAGACTGGAGAAATGAAGGAGGCTCCAGCAGGCCAAGAAGCCAAGGTATTGATGGGCCAGGCTCTGCTGTTTACCTTTCTTTCTTTCTAAACTGCACTAAATCACACTGTCCTAAGTCACCTGCAAGGGCCAGTGAGGGCCGCTGCTGGGCAGGGCTTGGCAAGAGCTCCATGCCAGCTCTGTAGGGTCCCTGCGGGCCTTCGCTTCCTCCATGTCCATGTGCTGAACCTCTGCAGGAGGACAGCACTCTGCATGACAAAGCAGCTGAGGGAAAATAGGGCAGCTGGAACCCCTCTCCCTCTAGTTCTGTTTCTAGATGTTCATAGTGACACGCATCAAGACAAAGTTTTCATTCTAGAGGCTGCTCCTTCACATCATCTATGTCTACAGATAATTAGGTATGTATTTTGGTAGTTTTTAGAGGCATATGCTGTTTTGTCACCTCTTTCCCCACATTCTGGAGCCTGACAATTGTGTTTGGATTCTTGCAGCCACCCCGGGCACTTCAGCGCCAGTGCTCCAGCTGGCAGTGCTGGTTGTGCAGCATCGACGGCCTCCAGCTCAGCACAGAGAGCACCTGTGGAAGAGGAAGTACCAGCAGCAGATCTCACCCTGGCAGTGGAGAAAATTATTCAGGATATTAGGAGATCCCTGTCTGCAAGGTCTCCCTCTGTTCAGGTAATGTCATGGGTTGGGAATCAAAGGGGCCAGACTGAGAGCTTTTGAACGTTCTTGCATGGCTGAGAAGCAAAGGCTTCTTGAATTCAGCTGTGAATTGACAGGGAAGGATTTGCTTGGTAAAACAAGGTTTCCAAAAGAGAGAATGAAGAAGTCTCCCCCTTAGTGAGGATGAGAGGTGTGAGCCTATGTTGGCCAAGTTTGGATGGTCCTTTTCCTAAGAAGAATCCCTCATGCAGAGACATTTGTGATGATGAAGTGGAAGCTTTGACAGCTTTTGGACTGCATTTGAGAAGTCAATCTTCTCTATTGTTGAAAGCCTTTGGGGGCCCAGACTTCCTTGTTAGGAAAAAGGGATGAAAGTGTGTGAGTCCTGGAGTCTTTAGGGAGCAGATGTGTTGCTTTTGAGGCCGCATAAGTTGTGTGATTGGTGAAAAGCACAATGTTGGTGCTGGACATGAAATGGTTAAAGACTCTAAGCCCAGGGGCTTCTTGGTGGGTGAGGCCACGGGGCCGGTGAGGCAGGCTGGGGGTGAGGGTGGCGTGCGGGGTTTGGCCGCGGGCACTGCCTTGTTGGGGCTGCTTGGCGCAGCTGCCCCGGCCGGCACAGGGGCTGTCCTCGGGCAAGGCAGCCGTGCCGGCAGGAGCCGGGAGCTGTGCCGGGCTGCCGGGGGCTGNTATTTACATATATAGGTTGCTATTTGTGTAGGAATATTCCATATATGTGTATGTATGTATCTAAGTATACATGTATGTTGTTATATCTGTATTAAATTCTATTTTGTATGTATAGTTGTGTAGGTATCTATTTCTATTGATATAGTTGTACTTGTATAACTATTTAAATAGGTATATTGGTATTTCTATATGTATATATGTCTATTTTTGTAATTTTATATGTGTAGTAATCTATTTCTGGATGTAATGCTATTTACATATGTGTGCAGATGTATAGCTGCATGTTTGTATTGATGCAGTTAGATGGATATTTAGATTGGTACAGTTGTCTAAATAGGTTTGTTTCATGTACTCATTTATATGTTTTGTATGTAATGTGTAATATTTAACATATATTTATGTCTGTCTGTTGTGGTGGTTATATGTAGGATAATTATTAAATTGGTTAAGGCTTATGCTCCCCAGAAGGCCCCATGGGAAAAGGCACAGCTGCAGGCTGGATGGTTGGCAGTCGGTTGAGGGGTGGGAGGCAGTCAGGAGTGAGGAGAGAGCCAGTTGAGTGAGTGTTGGGAGTGAGATGGTGATTGGCTGAAGGAATGCATGGACAGCGTATGAGCAGGAAGCTGATTGGATGGTGGGACGTGTGGAGAGCAGCACAGCAGCTGAACCAGCCAATGGGTGCCTTCTTTCTGTGAAGTTCTGTTAAGTTTTGGGTTGGTTTCAGTAATGGCAGGTTGAGATTAAAGGTATAAGAAGGGGTCAATTTCTACAATAAAGTGATCTCCTTTGAATGCATAAAGGGGGTCCATGTCACTTTGTTCCCCACTGGTACAGTTATATTTGTATTGCCTTCTATTTAACTATGTATGCAGTTATATAGTTGTAAAATTCTATCTATTGAGTTCTTGGTACAGGGTTATTTAGAAAGAGATATTGATATTTTTGTGTTCCTGTATGGGCTTTACCCCTGTAGTAAAATGTAATAAATTTGGTTGTTAAACAACTAATTGATTTTTTTACATAATGAATTGTTGTAGATGTTGGCAGTAAATTAATTTTGGTTAACTGAAGTTGGTACTTGTATATTTTTACATAGCATTATTGTACTAATTTAATAAATTCCTTTTTTTTACCTTAATTGAGATTTTTATAGTTCTACAGTGTCAGCACAGGTGTAACTGTGTAGTAAATTACATTTTACAACTGAAATTGATTCTTGTGTATTTGTCTATCAGCAGTGTGGCTGTAGCAGTCTGCAGGAAATGGCATTTGTCAGCTGAGATGGGTGTTTTGTGATTTGCGCCGTCCAGAGCAATCAGCAGGTGTCAAGGCTGCAGGATTTTGACCATGAAAATCTCCAGCCATGGCCAGCACATGCCCTCCTTGCCCTCAAGCTGAGCAAGGCCAGCGCAGATTTGGGATGGCAGCAGAGCCCCACCTTCGCTAAGGACTCACTGCAAAGACCTGCTGAGAAAACTCAGGGGAGGACTGCACTGAGCATAGAACTCCAAGCAGGAGCCAGCTGGGCAGGAGAAATCATTCACGATGAAAAAAAGAGAGAAAATGTGGCCAAACAGATGTGAGGATACTGTGTGAGTCTGATAAAATGCTCAAAATCACCACTGCCTAGACACATATTCAGCAAAAATAATTTGTTAAAAACTGAGCACCTTCCATGAAAGATAGATTGCACTTTCCCCTTCACTTGCCTAGCTGAGTGAATGGAAGATGTCCTGATCACTGAGAATTTTTGCCCTTGAGCACCTCCCTCACTCACATTAAATCAAAGATTATGTACTAATGCTTGGCACCATAAATGAGAAGAGCTGTGCCCTTGTGACAGTGTTTGCAAAGTCTTCCCTCCTCCTGTCCCCACATCTCACAAACTGAACTATCCCATTACTGTCCAAGCTGTGCCTGAGGTGACTGAGGCTTCCAGGAGCTCAGGAAGGTGCAAGACCACCACAGCTGGGAAGGTTTTGTATAGCTGCCTAAGCATCAGTAAACTCTGGGTTTGCCAGTCTTCCCCTGGAATACTGTCCTAATCATGAGTGATCTTGGAGGACACTGTGCCTTGCAACTCGCTCAAGTAAAGTTTATTTTCTTCATGGCTTGAATAGAGGAAAATGAAACTTGTAATTTTTAGAGGTAAATTTGGGGTTTGGTGCATCTGGGTTTGCTCCATTTTTTGTTGTGGAAAGTAGATTAAAATCTTTAAATTCCCAACAGAAGCTGACTAGCAGCCCACACAGAGACCTGAATGACACCCGGGTGTGCGTGCTGCACGCTGTCCAAGGGAAAAAGTGGAACAAGTCTCCATTTATTGCAGATGGAGCCTCTATATACTTTTGTCTCCAGGGCTGTCTGTGGTGAGACATGGTAATCCAGCCTATGGATATGTGACTTCCAACAGCAACCTGCTTCACCAGAGTGAGGGATGAGGCCAGCCCAAAAGCCCAAAAAGTGTTCTGGGTCCTGGAGAAGGGCAGGCTGTCCTTGTGCAGGGATGGCCTTCAAAGGGGACCTTCAAATCTTGTGCAACTGATATAGGGCAGCTGGTGACATTCCACAAAATGCTTTTGTCCAGCTCTTTGAAATTTTCCAGCCAGCAACAATTCCTGCTGCTCACACCAGCTCCTTTCCTAGCAGGAGAAATTTGTGTAGGCAGCCAGAGAGCTTGGTGGCAGGAGAAGAAAGTACTCAGCTGAGGGTTATCAACTCTGTCAGAAGCTGCATCCTCAGTCCCTTATCTCTTCCAGTTGTCTGAGACATGGAGGAAGCAGTAGGAAATCACTGATTCTGGAAGGGAAAGCAGAAGGAGGAGAGGCAGTGGCTGGTCCCTGGGGCGTTGGGAGCAGTGAGAGCCATCCAAAATAAGACCTCTGCTGGGTTGTGGAGACAAGAGTGACCAACCCAGCAATGCTCTGTGTGAGACTGGAGCCATCTATGAACATGAGCATGGAAATCTGACCTTGCAAAACAGAGAAAAAGGTGTCCTTGGGTACTTGTCAAAGCTCAAATGGGGTCTGAGCCAACTGGTCTAGTAGAAGGTGTCCCTGCCCATGGCAGAGGGGTTGGATCTAGAGGGTCTTCAAGGTCCCTTCCAACTCAAGCTCCTCTGTGAGTCTGAATTACAAATCCATGATGTCAAAGAGAACACAGCAAACCTGGGCCTCCCGCTACCTTATTGGAGGTTGCTGTAGTCACTTGTGTCACCTGGAGACTGGTTTGTATCTGGAGAAATTTTCATGGTCCTACAGTATTTATGTGTGACTTTCTCTGGTTCACTGCCCCAGAAGATGCCAGAACAGATGATTTGCAAGCACAAAGTTGGTTAAGCTGCCTGTGAACCTGATGGGGTGTATTCATGTTATGGCAGTGTTTACCCTGTACAGATGATATTTGATTTTCATTTTAAATATGCAATGTTCATGCACAGTGCTTATATATGCATAAATGATGACTTTAAATCCTAATTCTCTTTTCACACAAGGATGTGTAATCTATCAGAAAGAGAATTTTAGATTTATGTACTTTTGTTATTTTTATTTGATTGCACTGTTGCACTCTTAGAATATGTTTGACACTTGTGTTTGATAGTAAACTGGGCTCTGTGGTCCTCCAATCCTGAATGAGGTTGTCTCAGTGAAGACTTTCCAGCTTTTTTATACCTGGCATTCACCTACTCTTGGCACTGTAACCAAGGGGAACAGTGTTTTTTCCACTGTATTAAAATACCTTCCTTGTGGGCTTGGATATTGTGCTTTATAAGAACTCAGCAAAGAAGGCAGCAGGGCTGTAGCTAGCAGTGGGTACATGTTAGTAAGCTGTGCTGCTCACTGAGTATCACTCATGGAAAAGCTAGACTTTCTGCTGCACATGCAGACAATGTTGAATGAGTGAGCCTCTTTTCTTTGTGGTAGGGAACTCACCCATGACTCAGGCTTACACTCACTTCACAAGTAGGCATGAATTTCTTGATGGCTTTGGAAGGCTGGGGGCCTTGAATAGCTTAATGAATATGTTCCAAATTTGAAATAAGATTTTTCTAGTCCAAGAAGTGGCCACAGCCTTCATTTGAGGATAAGCCATCAAGGCTCTTCTTGGACATAAATTCTGAGTTGTGATTATGCAATGAGAATAACATGGGAAATATTTTCAATGTAGCTCTGGCTATTCAGCTAAGAGAAATGTAGCTGCATGTTTGAACTGCCCAAAGGTAAATGGGAAACCACTACCCCCAGTGGTGCTGTGGACAGACTCATGAGGAGAGAATAAAATGAAGCTGTAAGCAAGAATGCACTATAAGCACCACACCATCTGCAAACAAGCATTGTGTTTGAAAGCAGTTTCTGCATGGCCTACTTATTCCCTTTGGGCAGTAACTGTGAACAAGAAAGGTTTAAAAAAATCCTGCTGTAAGTTCCAGATGAAGTTCAGTAAGAGGCCCTGGCATCCCACTTCATCCTTAAGAAATAATATGGAAGTGTGCTGCAACATACAGTATTTCTGTTGAGGCAAGACCAGACCAGGTTGTTGCAGGGGAAGGGTGCAGTCAGTGGTGCATTGCCATTTGTGTGTTGAGTTTAACTTAACACCTCATTTAGTCTTAGTGTTTTAATAAGATGCTACTCTGCAGTAGCAACAGCACCTTGAATGGTCCTTAACAAGGAGGCATATTAGTTTTGGATTTGATGGTATGGGTTGTTTAAAGTGTGTGATAAGTAATGGTAGCTCTAACAAATACCATTCTTTTTAATTCAGGTTTGTCCTTTATCAACCCTGTTGCATAGAAATCACTTATTTACAGCAGAGACTAAATGAAATTTCTTAATGAGAATTGTGCAGTTCAGGCTTATTAAAGGGGGAGTTTTCTGTTATTGTGAACAGACAATCTCGATAACTTGTTTGCTGTACATCCTGGAGGAGGCTTTGCAGTTAAGAATGAAAAAGGAAAAGATATTTCTCTTAAGAAGCATCTTGAAAAAGCTTTTTTGTATTATCAGAAGCAGCAACGCTGTTATTGACCTCCACAATTATAAATGCACAGCAAGCATTCACGTGTCTTAATCTGGCCACAATTCAGAGCTGCAATTCCAAAATCTCATAAAATATGTTGCTATACTTTGAACAAGGAAGGAAAGCAGAAATACCAACATTTCTTATCAGCTTTCTGGGTTGGAAAGACCATTTAATTTATGCTCCCTTAGCTGTCAGTCTAAACTCTGCTATGCAAACCTCAGGGCTATGTTGGACCTGATGTATTTCTTTAGCATCAAGTTAGGTGCAAACCTGGTATAAAAACCTTCAGGCATCACACTGATTTAGAATGAATTCACACAGAATTTCACCGTTCCAGCACAGAATTTACTTTACTTGCTCCTGCAAGTCATTTCCACAGTGGAAGTGAAATCAGTGCCTTGCTTTCTGGTTGTTATAGGATTTTACACCTATCCTGATAGACAACAGGGAAGCATATTTGTTTCTCTTATACTATTACATCTAAATTTTTGGTTTGAGAGCAAAAGGAAAATGTTACTTTAAGAAGTAATTTCTGCCTGGATTTTTTGACATGAGGACAAACTGTGGTCTGCTGGCAAGAGCAACACTCCCTGTGGGTAAAAAACCCCCCTGAAGGATTAACAGACTGTTGTCACAGGGGCCACATCTGCAGGATGAAAACCCACCGTGCCATTTATTAAATTCAGAATAAACACAAGTAGCTCTTCATCCTCAGCAAGGACTTGCCATTGCAAAGATGCTACTGACAGACTCATCTCTTGTTTACAAGTGTTGGCTGCTGAGCTGCTGCTGAGAAAGAAGAGGCAGAGTCCTTCAGGGTAAACAAAAACTTTTCAATGGGTACAAACTTCTCCTCTTTTGTTTTCCAGTGACAAATTGAGGGGTTTGTCTTCAATCTCTCTGTCAGCAGAGAAACTGTGCTTGCCCATCATCCCAGGATCTGAACAATTTGGATTTTTATTGGTGTAAAATGCAATTACCTGACCGTCTGCAGGAATATGGAGAGAAGAGTCAAAAGGGATGCCTGCAATGTTGTAATAAGCAGAGAGTGGTATTAAACATATATCAATAAAAGGCATAAAAGCTCATAAAAGCATCCAGAACTGATATAAACATAATAAAAAAAAAAAGATTTTATTGTAATAAGCAGAGGGGATTGCAGAGCACAGGAAAAGAAGTGTCTGGTGGGAGGAACATTGATTTCAAACGTAGGACCAGCTCCTGAGGTTTGATTTGTTCCTTCTTTCAGATAACAAGGAAGTCATGTTCCAGAGTAGAATCTGGTGCCAAAAGTTTGAGAACAGAGTGTGATAAGATCACCAGAGTATTATCTGTATCTAGGAAGAAGCCCTGCAGAGCTTCTCTTTGGTTTTGATTGAAATTTGAAGTCCTGTTTTTACCAAAAATTTTGATCTCTTGATGTTTTGGAGGAAGAAAAAGAAAAGAACAAACCATCTGAAGAAATCACCTGAAGTCTACATTGAGGTGAAGTGTATCACAGAAGGCTAAGAGCTCACCAAGGCAAGTGACCTTAATGTAATTTAAATTGTTATTTCCCTAATAACAATAATTTTCCATTACATATTGATTTCAACAAGAACCAGCAGAATAAGTCAGATTCGCTTTTCTTGTTCTGGCCTTTGACATATCACAAAGGAAAGGTGAGGCTGTGTTATTCTCAGTTAGATTTTAAATTCTTCATAAGTCAGAATTGAATTCAAGTCAGGTTCGTTATCACTGTAACTTACATCCTTATAAAATCTTGTATTCTTTTATATTTGCCTGGAGATGTGGACTTTTTCCTTGACAAGAAAAGACTACATATGGGACTAATCCTTTTTTTGATATGAAACAATTTTCAACAAGAAAGGAGAAAAAAAGGCCTTTGAACACATCCTTACTTACAAGAAAGCTGGCTGCTGCAGCAAATACTTATCAGGACAAAAAGGCATAGGCTGTCATTTTTTATGTTACTGTGTGTGCATGAAATACTGTTATTGAGCCTCTGTTCTCCAGAATCCAAAAACACACAGTACAATGTGAATCTCAGTTTAATCTCCTTAACAGTGCAACTTATACTGGATTCTAATAGCCTTGTTTAATTACTTTAATGCTTTGATCATTCCTGTGAATGTTCAAAAGCCATTAACCATAACACTCAGTCTTTGGCAGATATTTGGTCTTGAAGGAAAATGCTTTTACTGATTTATTTCCTATGTCTTTTAAAACTCACTGTGTTTAGTTAATATCAAGAACTAGAAAGCTAAAGTATGTGGAAAAGGGCTATTTATTGCAGCAAACATATATGTTGCCAGAAAATGTCCTTTATATGAAATCAGAATTTCCAAAGACTCTATCCTCTCCCCCTTTTCCTTTCCCCATTTTTTTACCTTTTCTCTTCCCCTTCACTCCTATTGTCTCTTATTTTCACAGATAGAGGTTTTTATCATCTGTCCCCTTCAAAGTGATTTACCACCCCTTCATTAACTCTGCCAGATGCTCTTTGAAGGTGTTCTCTCCATTCTCTGAGAGGCATCTCTACACCATCCTGCCCCTGCAGATACTCTTGCTTGGTGGCAGAGGCTGTCACAGCACTGCCAACAACAACTGTAAAGCCAGAGCTGCAGAATTTGTCATTGCTGGCCTGAAAGTGCTACTCCTGGAGTGGAAATATCAGTAGGAGCTCATGCTCTGCCTCTCCATGCTGACAAATCCCTAGAATCCCTCCTGCTTTGCTCTGTGGCAGCACTACCAGAAGAGGCAGAGGATGTGACAAATCCTATGGGATACCTTGAGCTCAGCTGAGGATGGTTTGGGAGGATCCTCCACACCTGTTCCGAGTGCACTGGAAGAGCAGGTCCTCCCAGTGCAGCAGGCTGGTGAATCTTATATCCCCTCATCCTCCTGCTGTCACTGTCCTGTACCTTCTGTGCCCCGAGCCCAGGAAACATGACACTTTGGCACTGCCAGTGACATGATTTCTGTGTTGGCCATGACACTGCAGTGTCATGTCTCCAGAGTCCCCTGGGCTCTGTCCAGCGCAGGCCACTCCAGCTCTGGGGCAGCTATCCACAAGCAGGAAAACCCAGCCCGGCTTGGTGCAGCTTCTCTTCAGCTCACAGTGCCAGGAGTTGTTTTGTGTGGGGTAAAGCCCCACAGCTGCACTGGCACTGGGGCAAAGTGCAGGGACAGAGGCCAGCCTGGGTACAGGTCAGTGCAAGGGTCCCTCAGCTTCATCAGGTATGGACAGGTCTGGAGACAACAGAAATCCCAGAAAAACCGCAGAACTGGGAACCAAAAGGATAAGAAGGAGCTTGAGGGCAGACTTTGGGGAGAAAAATCTATGTAAACAAACTCAGGTGGACCCAAAGCCAGTTAGGAAGGGGTTACCAACATCAGTGTGTTCCTCCTCCCAAGCAAGAGGAGAAAACCCCCACCAATACCATCACAAAATTCTCAGCAAGAGACCCAGGACACTGATGGCTTCCTGTGAGCCCCAGGCTGTGGCTGCGAGCTGTGAGACCTGGGAAAGCATTTGAAGGGCCAGGACAGCACAGAGGGGTGCTGGGGGACCGAGTCCTCACTGCATTTCTGGGGCTCTTCAGCATCAGTTCATCCCAGGGGTGTGTGACTGGCACAAGTGCTCCAGAGGTAACACCCCTGCTGTGTGTCATTACAGTTCCTGCACATACTCATAGCCCAAATGCATGACATTTTATCAGGCACTTTCTTTTTCTTTGTGACATTAATGAATTTGAAGGGTTTAATGGGGATTTATCCAATTTAGACATTTTATAATAACCATACAGAAGTAAGAGGCTGGCAGTACATTTTGAATAAATAATTATAGAATGAAGTCAATTAATATCTATAATTTTCTACTCCCATTGTTTATGCTGAAATTTGACTTGCACACCATTTATTGCAAAATAAGAAACGTTTTCCAAGCCTTCTTAACATTTATCAACGTTTACCAATCTTTTCATTTTAACCTAATCTGCTCTTTGAGACCAAAATATATAACCCTTCTGAACCAGAAAAAAAAAATTTTTTTGCACTTTAGATCACATCACATCTAAACTCCAAGTAAAACATATCTGAGCTTTGTTTATCTTTTTCTGACTACACCCTTACCTGCAGGAACCGGACCTATTCAAAGGTGTCATGTAAACGTCATTTAGTACACCATAATGGATGATTTGTGGAGTTGCAGGCTGGTGGGCGGAGTGCAACACATGTACACACATCATTGTCAACTGCTCATGGCAACCTCAATCTCAAGCTTAGCATTTCCTTGTCCCAACAGGGAGCAGCAACATTAATTCAGCTGCCACAAATCCAGAAATCATTTAAACCAACATAAAATGTGTAATTAACAAGTAGGCATCCTTGTCATTGCTCTGGTTGTTATGAACAGAAAATCTTGTCCTACAGGAACTGGAAATGTTTAGACTGTGCAGTGGAGAACATTGGATGTTCAGATGGCAGAGGCACTAGAAATATGCCAAAAGTGCTGGTTTCAGTCTTACGTTTCTCTATGTTGCCTCAAATTTATGGACAAGAAGCACTACGCTCCTATTTACAGCACAGCTGAGTGTGCAGGCCTTTCATACTATGAAAGAACATGACTGTGTCAAGGGAATATCTGAACAGTTCATGAATCTGAAGAACAAGTTGGCCAGATTTTCCTTTATCTCTTTCATCTCAGTATTATTGCCCTTTTGTAAGAAGCCAGGCATTTTCTCTCCCTGCTCAGTGACTGGGCTCATCTCTCTATCATCTGTCTGCTGGCATATATCAATGGACTTGGAGTTCCTCGCCTCCAGGAACCTGGCTCTGGCTGGGTTTGAGGCACAGCTTGGATATTTTTGACCTTGCAAGCAGCACATGTTTCTCCTGGCATTTTCTCAGAAGAGCTGAGTGCAGCACTGGGAATGCTCTCCAAAGGAACCTCAGCCTTCTGCCATATGCTGCTTCCATGGAGCAAATACAAGGGTGCCATGTGACCACCGGCTTTTCATCAGACAAAATGCTTGGAAGGCAACCCACACAGTGTCCTGAAACTGAAATGGGATGAGGGCTGACCCTTTCTTCCACCCTCCAAAGAAATGCAAACACAGGAATGGGTAGCTGCACCTCAAACACCAGCCACCTGAACCAGCTGGTGATCTGTCACTAGGGTCCTGAACTGGAGCATTTACACCAATTGCTCTTCCACAGGGATTCCCCAACAAAAGCCAAAATCAGCTTCTCTCACACTGTCTTGTGAACTTCTTGGCCTGGAGGGCTGATCCCAAACATGCTAAACAGTGATGCACCAATTCCATGGTATCTCAGGGTTGTATTTACATACCCTCACGTGTATCAATAATTCTGTGCTTACCTCACATCGATGGAGATGTGTCTTTGTGCCAGGAACACACCTGGAAAAGGTGGGAAGAGTGTGGATCCATATCACGTTAATGTCAACTGCTCTAATTAATGGTAGGCCTGGAAAGATGGACTCAGTGATCTTGGAGTTCTTTTCCAACCTTAATGATCCTATGATTCTGTAACTGTTAAGGTACCATTTTGGCCATATTGCAGAAAATATGACAAATGCAGCAAAAACCAGAGGTTTCACATCAGTTCATCCTAATAGTTCAACTTGCCTGGTAGCAAGTTGAAACATTTTAATATATCTTGCAACATTATATTTTAAGATGATAGCACCTAAAATATTTTCCAAAAATGGCTCAGTGCAATTTTATTATCACACAATCATCCAAGTTAAGGAATACATTTTTGAAAAGTAGCTCATTACAAAGCCATTTATTGTACTCTGGTGTTGTCAAGGATACCAGTATTTATGGTAAATGCCTTCCATAAGCTCTGACTCTGCTGTAACAGGAAATAAACAAAGAAACTGAGTTATGTTTCTTTAATTTACTCCTATAATAAACAGAATGTCAGTTTAAGCCCCAGAAGGTTTTGTAACCATACCATCTACACAAGAATACAGCTAATTTTGAGATCCATCTTGCTTTCACTGTACTCTGAGTTCTACCTAGCATCTGAAGGAAAATGCTCTGTTACGAATAAAAGCTGATGTCTGAGAACAGCACGTTGATTGCTGGCAAACTTTAAGGTTTCAATTCCTTATTAAAAAGGTGGTACTGCAGACCAATATTGTGCTTTATGTGTCCTCACAATTTATCTGGTGGAAGTCTGACTGTCCAAGAGAAGTTTCCTTACTTTTCAGCCAAATATACCAATGTCCAACAGCTGTCAGCAAAACTTCATCCGATCTATTAAATATTGGGAATTCCCCAATGCTCTTTTTGGGGAAATTGACTGTAATTCTGACTGCAGCTGTGTCAGTTCTCACTGAATTGAGAATTGCAGCTGAACCATAAAAGACATCAGAAACCTGTGGAAGAGCATCTAAGTCATAAAGTAGCACCTGGAGCCAGGGAGGAATTTCCCTGGAATCTCAGAATGACTCACCATAGGTCAAAGGAGTCAAAGCTGTAAGATGGGCACTGCTGAGATGTGCCAACAGCCAACAGCTACCAACAGGCACATCACAAGAGGAGGCTCTGTGGGCTTTTCCTGCAGCCAGGTGCTCACTCCCTTCTCTCCTCTGCACTGGATCTGCACCAGTGTGAGCACAGCTGGGCACTAAGGGAACTGAAAAACTGCCTGGAAAATAAAACAGTGAGTGTGGCCCTCTGTCCCAAGGATACAGCCACAGAACAACCCAGGGTGGGAGGGACCTCAGAGGTACAACTTTCTGTGGGAAGGGGAGGCAGCCTTGCTGAGATTCTCTAGAGCCCTGTCCAGCTGAAACTTGGAAATCTCCAGCAAAGGGGACTCTGCCACTGCCCTGAGGAGGTTATTCCAGTAAAGGCTTGTTGCTACCATAAGAGTTGTTTTTTTATATTGACACAAAACCCCTCCCAGTGTTACCTGTACTGTTGCTCCTTGTCTTCTCCACATGGCTCTTGGTGAGCAGAGATGCTCTGTCCCCTTTGTATCTCTGCTCTAAATACTGGAATCATGTGATGAACCTCATGTTCTCCAGGGAG
>VXBU01019149.1:54634-67974 GCA_013400315.1 Bombycilla garrulus
TAAGAGCAGCAGGGGAGAACAAAGCACTGCAGGGAGAACCATTGTCCAACTTCAATGGAAGAACAAATGTACGCTCAGGGAATGTGACCTTGGCTGTTGCTGGAACAGTTCAGGAGATGTTTGGTGGAAGCAAGAATGGAAAAATAAAAATAAAAATAAAAATAAAAATAATAAAAATAAAAATAAAAAGTAGGCAACTGCAATGAAAAAGAGAGAGGAAGAAAATTATCCCTAATGATACTTTCCTCCTAAGAGTTCCTGACAGTGGAGCACTGTTACAGCTGGCATCAGAGAAACAGGAGCAATTATTTCTGCAATGAGGACTTTATCTATTGTGCTAACTCTGTCCTTCACTGCTCAGGCTCTGCAGCTTGTTTGTAAATCATCCAGTTTTTCATCTTTCCAAAAGGGACTGATGATACAGTGTTTGGTTATCAGTTTCCCTCAGACAAAACATGAGAAGATTCTTCTTGACTGACCTCTGTGGGAAGGGAGCTGCTCTATAAATGCATAATGCAAAGGACCTCCACCACCCTCTGTAGCTGCATCACAGTATAAGAAGCAATTCTGCCAAAAAGCTTGGAAAATTTCTCTCAAACTAATGACCTCTCTTCATCAGTGCTTCAATCTGAACATAATTTATGTTAGCCTTATAGAAACAATTTAAAGAGAAAAGCAATTTAAACTGCTTCTATACTCTAAGTTGTTTTCTTACCAAAATGTCAGAGACTTTGCCCTTTTTTTACAATAAAAGCAAATGCAGAAAGGATTGTCTGTTCTCTCTATACACAGAATAGAGATATTTTCCCTCTCTGACAACTAAAACATATTTACGTTTCTCTTTATAGATTTTTGAGAAATTAAATTAGAGTATTATTGTCATATGTCATACTTTGAGGGACCAACCTTGTTGGGACAAGAGAAGTTTGCTTGAAGGAAAAAAGCATGAGTTAAACATTTCACACATTTGCATGCCCTCAGCTTGGGGTCACCTCTTGAAAATGTCATTTTAGCTTCCATTGTGTTGGTCACAAGACCTCTTATCACTGTTTTGGAATGGATATTCTTGTTTTGAGCAGAGAGATAAGGCTTGTATTATTCAAAAGTATTTATAAATCCAGCAATTAAAATACACGTTCTAAAAAACAATATATCCTTTTAAAAAAAATTGTTGATATCTGAGTTAAATAGGAACTATGCAATGAAAAGGGAAAACAACCCCAACCCTATGGTTTGCACACAATCCAGTAATTATGTTTTGTAGTCATTAATAAGTTGATTACAGGAAGACCGTAATTTTCACTGGCACCATTAAAATGGCACAGCACAAATTCTGTGAGACACTCTGGAATCAGGACATGGATATCCTCCAGCAAGCACTGAGATTGGTTTTGAATTCAATGATTCTGTAGTGATTTGTACCAGCTGAGTTTATAGCTCATTGTCTTTTGTAATCTAGTTATGTTCCATTTTAATTAATTCCATCTTAGAATTTCCTCAATACGCCTTTGTGAAAAATTCAGCTGTTAAATCAGCATTATTGCAAAGTTATCACTCACCACTGGGTTTCTGGGAATCCTGTATAGTTCTAATGTTTAAATATTCTATTGTTTAAATGCCTAATGCTCTAATGTTTAAATATTCACTCCAAACCTTTCAACAATCTGCTTTCTTTAAATGAAGAGCCAAGAACACTGAACAAGTACTAATAACTGTTTTGGAAAATGTGTTAATGAACACAGATATGCTCTGTGTGGGTTTGATGATGACCCTTATCCTATCTTTTGTGAGACAGAACAACTCCAATTCTTTGTAGATTGAATTTCTTGCATTCAATTGCAATTCTTGCAATTGAAATGCAATTCTTGCATCTTTTCAAATGCAAATAATGAGAATATTCTTTCCTTTCATCACAACCTTGGCCAGGAAGAGAGAGTGGACAGCTCTAAGTTTCTCACTCTGTTCTCTCTCTCTCTTTTCTCTGTTTCTCACCAGATTCAAATTCTGTTATTAATTTCTAAATTGTAATGGAATCCAGAGATCAGAGACAGTTTAAAATATGTGCTACAGGATGGAGCTTTATCTCTGTGCATCCTTCCCTGCATTCTTAAACTTTTTTCTGAGACATATTCCTTTAGCAGTCTTACAATCCAGACTCACACTCAGATTTGTGTGTTGTTTAGCAGTTTTGTAAATCTCGGCCTGAAAACCTGCAGATCATGCTTCCATCTTCTCAGGACCTTCATTTAGGGACATGCACAGTGCACAGCATGTGAATAAATTTACTGAAACTGATGAAAGTGCCACCACACTTGAATCTACAAATCTGCGGTACCAGGCTGAACTGGGCCCCTGAAATCACTCATCCCATCTGGTTTTGCCATTCCCTTTCTGCCACAGAGTAAAGCCAAGTAAAATATGACTTTTAGGCTGATTCCTGTGACAGACATATGCAGCCTTTGAACCACCAAAGATCCCCCTCTCTCTCTGGCACTACTTTGGGTGCTTAGGAAGAGAGGACAGATACTTTTTGGTCTGGCTCATTTGCTAATGATTTGCTTCTCCTCTTGTATGGTTCATGGCTGTCAGGTTGCATTCTACCCCGTATGCCAGAACTTACATTAGAAATAAAGTAAGTATTTTTTTTCTGCAAGTCAAGGACAAAAAAAATCCAAAACAAAACCCAAACCAAAAGCAAAACCAAACCAAACCAAACCAAACCAACCAAACAAAAAACCAACAACAACTAAAAAAAGGAAAAAAAAAAAAAACCCAAAACAAAACAAAAAACCAAAACCAAAAAAAACCCCAACAAAACCCTCTAAAAGTGCTCTGTCCTGTTGGGCCATTATGTCTAAATGACTGTGGCAGGTAAAATATGATGGAGGATATGTCAGACATGAGTTGGGGAAGCGTGTGCAAGCTTTCCAGCTAGTAAATGATAATTTATAAAACTGAAGGACATTATAATTCTTTTGGTGTAGTGTCATTTGGCAGTCCTCCTTATTTTTATTTACACCATGCTCAAGAAAGTATCTCTTGATATTTGAGCTTGATAAATGGAGAAATTACTGATAAAAAAAGAGGCATTCAGTCTCAGGTTGTGTGAGATGCTCTCATAACTCCTGGCAGAGCTTGAAACACCAGCTGTCCTCAGTCTTGCTCAAGCCAAACCTCTCTTTAGTGAAGGACAGCTTGACAGCTTTTTCTAACACTCCTCCCACCCTGCTGACATTCTCTCAGACAACAGGCTGCTAAAAAAACAAGTAAAGCATTCTAAAGAGTAGGGGTGACGTTGGGAGTGTTGATGGATGAAGTCTATGCTATCCATACATTACCATCTGTTAAAAAATTGCATCTTTTGCAAGTTTTAAGACCCTAGAGAGTATGTTGAGGCGTTTCAGGGATAGGGGTGAGAGGCACAGTCAGCTCCTGCTCAGATGACAGTCCCCGAAAGGCTGATTTTGCAGCATAATAACATTGCTGACATCCCTGTATCTGACCAACAGAAGGTCAGTCAACAAAACCCGTGAAGTCATAGCAGAGAGGGAGGAAGCGCAGAAAGTTTAGATGTTCCAGGTTATCTGAACATGTACATTCATTACAGCTGTTTGAAGCTCACTGTGACAAATAACTCCAGGAGAAACTCACATGGAAAAGCCTTCATCTCCATGGAAGTCGAAGTGGCAAGCTGGGTACATAATTTTGACACTGGAACAAAATCCCACTTTATCCAGTCAGATATTCTGCCATGGATACACATGCTGCATTTCTCAGAAAAGTCAAATTGTTCTGTTCCTGCAGCCTTCCAAAGGGGAATTGCATTAAAGAGGAATGTTCTCTGTCTCTGTTTGCTATGGGTTTATCATTTTATTGAAAAGATTTTATTACTGTCCGGACTTCATACCCAAGCAGTCCTAGAGCTAAGTCTCACATTGCTGTGAAGTGCCACAATCTGTGATGGAGGGACATCTACTGCTGACAGAACAAGATCCCACATTTGCAAAGTTCAGCATACTCCAGCTAAGGGAAGTATTTATAAAAATGCTGCCACATCAACCTGTGCTATTTTCCTGCTACAGCTTTGCCTCAATTGCTTTATCTCAGTTGTTTTACCTCAATTCATTCTTATGAATGCCACACAAAAAATGCTTCCTTGCTCTCCTTTTGACATGTAGAGGTAAATTTTTCTCCTTTACACAGATGCAAATCCAGACTAAAGGTATCAGCTTCTCTTAATTTCCTGCATTTCTGGCAAGAGTTCTGTAAAATTCTGCTAAATGTTTGCATTTATAAAAATGGTTGATAAAATATTTCCTTTCTTTGTGTGTATCCATGTATGAGTGCTGATCGTAGGATTAAAGTGACCTGTGCACAGGGGATGAGCTAGAAAAGCTGAAAAAAATCATGAGTAGATTTCTCTGAGCACAGAATATGGAATATTAAACAACATAATTAATGTCAGAACATTTACCATTTTCATTCTATTAGAGACTAGGGAAAGAATCATAAATTGGATTAAATGCTCTAGATATCAAACTGTCCAGAGCAAGGCAGGGTGTGTGTGTGTCTGTGCAGTGGCCTGGAGCTGAGACCAGGGAAAGGAAGTTTCTTAAAATGCAAAAGAATGAAGGCAACCCAGACAAGGAATTAAATGTTGGACCCTCATCTGGCACAGATATCAAGGCAAGGAATTTTTGGTTCTAAATTCTGTCTTTAATTTGAAAACACAGGAAAGATGCAAAATGAGCAGAAAGATTTTCCAGCAAGGCCTCTGGAAGCTCTCTAAAACAAAAATCTGAAAGGTCAAGATATTTCCTTATTGATTTAAGTGATTGACTCTAGGATTTATGCCCTCAATCAGCAGGATCTCAGAAAATTCAAGGCATCTTCCATGTTTCATCTCTACCTGCCTTACCCAAGGACAGCATCCAAAGAGGCACAAAGTCAAAGAGGCACAGGAAATAGGTCCACTTGAAACAATGACAGTCATCAGTTTAACTCTAGCAGAGAAGATTTTACTTTTTCTCTCCAGATCCTTTAAGTTGAAAGGTCCTGGTTTAGTCAAACCGCTTAGGGATCCTAGAAGCAGGAACACAGTCAATGAAATTACTTGCAAATATGTAATGGGTAGCTAAATAGAAGAGAGGGATTTCTTTGTCACTTCTGTGGTGAAAAGGGCAGGACATAAACTTCAGGAGATGAGTTTTAGGCATAGCATGAGGAAGCATTTGCTAACAGTCATAATGACAAAGTCCTCAGAGAGATTTTCGTGGAGATTTTCTATTGGTTCCAGGCGTGACTTGTCCAAAGTGACTGATGTTAACTGAGTTTTTACTGTTAAACTGCAGCAGCTCCTACTTCACTTTTCTAGTTCTTCCTCTACTCTTTCTCCTAATCCCACTAATTCTAATGTCTAAATGCACTAATTCTTTGCCAGTCAAAAATCCCTGCCAGCATGGCTGTTATCCCCTAAATTGAACTTGTATTGAACAGACAACACCATCACTAGCATTAGGTGTCCCTAAGATAAATTTTCTAACACTGAAAGCACTTCATTTGGTACAATAGAATAGATTAAGACTTTTTCATTTAAAATGGTCCTACAAAGATCATCTGATGCAAATGCCTGACTCCTTCAAGGCTGAACAGAACTGAAAACAGGTTATTAAGGACAATGTCCAAATGTGTCTGAAAGAGTGATAGGTTTGGGGCATTGACCACCACTTGAGGAAAACTGCTGCAGTGTTTGGCCACTCTCTCCCCAAAGAGATGCTTCCTTGTGTGAAGCCTGGACCTCTCCTGGTGCAGTTTTGAATCACTCACTCCTGCCCTGTGACTGGATCTCAATGAAACCTTTGAAGTCCCTTCCAACCCAGACTACTCCATGACTCTAAGAGATGAGACCAGCACCTCCTCTCCACAGCCCCTCCTTAGGAAGATGCAGAGAGTAGTAGCCCCTCAAGCTCTTTTTCTCCCAACCAGATAACACAGAGAGCTCAGCTGCCCCTCTGAGTACAGGCATTCCCTGTCTGCGGCTGTGCTGCCCTCCTCCACACCCATTTTGTCCAAATGCTTCCCAGTGATATCTCTGAAAGGCCTCTTGTCCCTCAAGAGAGTGACAGCACTTTCTAGCTTGGGATGAGCAACAGCTGAATGGGGCTTTCAGCTCTGGCATCCTGATTACTGGCGAAAATATCAAACAGAGCCAGACCTAGGACTGAGCCATGCGGTCACATCACTGGTGGCCTGCCACAGCCAGGCATAGCCCCGTTTACTACAAATCTAAGTCCAGCTGGTTCTTCACCCAGCACATCATGAACCCACTCATCCCACGGCTGGGCTACTTGTCCAGAAGGATTCTGTGAGACACAGTATCAAAAGCGTTGTTAAATATAGAAAATGATATCCACCACATTCCCTCCATCCACTGGGTGGGTGACTCTGTCTTGGAATGAGATCACATCAGTTAAAATGATACTTTCTCTCTGTACACCTGTGCTGGCTGTTCTGCTGTTCAATAGTGCCCCATAAAATCTTCTCCATGGTTTATTGTAAGCTCCCTGAAGGAGGTTCTTCCAGGGACTAGTTCTTCCTGCTCTCTGTTAGTATGAGATTGCTTTTAGAGAAGTATGATTCTCTCTGATTACCACAGAGGCATTTTAAATTGCTTTCTTGGGTGGAATATCTAACTTCTACTTGTCCATCTACAAACAGGGTGAAGATTGTAACTATCACATAATGTAGGATTCATTGATTTTACCAAAATGGGGGCTCAGTCCTTAAAGGGTGGCCTTTGATGCGGCTGGAAGTTGCTGTTTTACAGTTATAATATGATTTGGACTTTACAGAGTTCAAGGAACAAGGGGAGGCAAGTTTTAGCTACAAGCTCTTTTCCAGTCTATGCCAACTGACCAGTCCATGCCAACAAGATAGTAACCTGCCCTGTGCTGTATTATGAGTAAAGACAAGGTTTAATCATGAAACCAGCATTTTAAGTGCACTGAACTAAAAGAAACAGTGGAAACAAAGCAGTCAGAAGGTCTGCTTTCCAAATCACAAGCACAAAATTCTCAGTGATGTCTTGTGGGATAGGACAAATGCTCATAATCTCAGGATTGGCATAACCCTACACTGATGCCACCGTAGGTAATTTTAGTTTTAAGAATATGGTATTGAATGATTTGATTTGTGAGCCTATTGTCTGTCATTTGGTGTTCCTAAAGTAAGTGTCAGGGTCAGACTCTAATACTTAACTAACTTGCCATTGCTCTCTGGTTTGCACTGTAGATAGAACCTCCATTCATCTCCAGGAAAGCTGAGTGATAAATAGATCACTGTGTCCCATGGCAAAGTCCCATCTGCAGCCACTGACTTCCTACACAAGTAGAAGCATACACATCAGCACTCAGGAACTGAAAACTGAAATGGAAAACATTTAGACTTGAAGAAAACCTTTGACTCTATGCAAGAAAGCTATTAAGTGTTAAAATGTATTAATGCACAGAAATGCAGAGGTTTTTCTTTACTTGGAAGTGCTGCACTGTGTACTGCCCATTATCCAACTGGCTGTACTAGGTGATGCTCATGATTCCAGTTTTGCAGTGTGGGAGTTTTTCTAATTTGGGGAAGGATAATTTCGGTCTCTGTGGTTCTACAAGCCCTATCGTGAAGCACCAGCTCTGGCTGTTTATGCTGTAAATTGACACGAGCAGAGACTGTGCTTGTGCTGTGCTGCTTTACAGCCCAGTTGATCCCTGCATGTTGCTCCCCAGTGCTTCAGCTGCTAGAAAATAAAATCTGTTGTAATTTATACTTAACTGCTTCTATTCCCACAAGTAGTATGGGGAAAAATAAAACAAAATAAAGGTACAGGTATAAGAGGGCAAAACAGTGTTAAGAGGAATGGCAAGACTGAAACAGCAATGAAAACTGATGGGAAGGGTGTTCATCCACTCTCTCCCTCCCTCCCTCCCTCTCAAGCCCCTGTCTCTGATGGCCTCCTTCAGCTACATCAGCCCCTCCTCTGCTCCACAGTTACCCAGAACCCATTTCTTTCAGTGAACTGGGGCTGGAGCTCCCTTTCTCTGCTCACAGTCAGGATGCTCACCTAGATTTCCCCTTCAATTGGCAACATGAGGACAGGTCCCACCAGAGGGACGGCAGATTGATAACCACTGTGAAACTGGATAGTTCCCCTTCCTGGCACTTCCAGCTCTCTGTCATGGCTGCAAAGAAAGCACTGCATAAATACACTCCACTGCCTCAGCCTGCAGATCCTTCTTCAGGCTAGAAGGAGGGCTATTATCAATTTAGATGCATAAAGATTTGGGCCAGTGGTGAGAACTTTGACAATGGAAAAATGCTGAGGGTAAAATCAGAGGAAACGGAGAAGTTATATCATAATAGAAATTTTAATTGTACAGAAATTATAGGGTAAAATGCAGCTGCTGTCCCTGGATGGAATGTGGCTGGAATGCTTGATACCCATCCCACAATGACTGCCACACCCAAAATCTGATTCCTGCTAAGGGGGATGGAATGGAGAGTGGGTGGCCAGACTCTGTCAGAATCCTCTCAGGGAGGGGAATTTGATGGCTCTCTGCAGCTGATAAACTGCACAGCACCTGGCAGCCAAGACAGAGAGGAGATGTCCTGCTGCTGAGCCAGCAGCTGGGGTGGAATCGCTCTCCTTGGATGAACTGGGTTCATTATAACCTAATTGTGATATTAACACACTCCTCCATCCCAGCGTTACCTGCTCCAGGGTCTGACCACCCCTCACCGGCCGCCTGCTCTGTGGTTCATTGAGCGTGTCTGAGAGCCAGGTGAGAGAAATTTACACCATCAGTAACAAGGGTATGTATGACCTGAGCCACTCAAACTCCACCTAATTATGAATATCTAGTATAAAAATAAGTCAAGAATGGGGAAAAGTTAGGGAAGATTGCATTGTAACTGCTGGGATCAGTCAATAAGCTGAACCTGCTTTCTTCCCCTGTAGGGACACCTGTTGGGTGAGAACTCTGTGTGTGCTGAATACTTTTATTGGGGTTTAGAGCTTGTCTGTGCATTGCTTTGAATACATTTTTGCAGTCAGATACTGTCAGTGATGTTCCTCAAACCTTAGGCTGTCACAGTTTTATATTAATAGAGAGTCTTGCTCCATAAATTGTCTGTGGGTTCCTTCTGGGCGCTGGCAGCACCGGCTGTGGGGAACAGACTTGAATGAAGTGGGAGACCCACTGAGGGGTCTCCCTCGTGCTGTTGGAGTGTATCCCTGAAAAAGACAATCAAAATCCCTCCAACCCAGCAAGGCTGTTCAGTGAAGGGTCCCTGTAATGGGACACTGACAGGCTGGTGGGACACAAGCGTCTCGGCTTTTCTGGGGTGCTGACAGACAAATCTGACACCAAGGGTTGAGGAAATCTCCCCTTTTCACATGACACAGCTGTGAAAGTCGTGACCTGTCTTTTGTATGTGAGTCCTGCTAGGTTTCTCTTCAGGATTTTTAGAGAGCTCAGTGCCACCATTTAAAGTGTTTCCTTTCAGCAAGGCAACTTTTATACTGCCAGAGTGCAGAAGGGAGAGACCACCTTGGCATTCATCCTGAAGGTGCTGCTGCTGACTGCTGCCCAGCATCAAACACAGCCAGTGAATATTCAGTGCCCTGACTTGCACTAAACTTTTACTGCAACCAAACTAATTTTTCAAAAATCATCTGTGCATCATGTCCAGATTATTTTACTCATTTTAATATGCAAAAAGGATACAATGTTTTGAAATGTAAATTAAGTATTATTACTCAGTATAATTAACAATATTTTGCTGACTGGCTGTGATGAAATATCCTATTGCTTTACAAACCTGCCACCTCATACACATAGTCCCTCTCTAACAAGTTGCTTCTTATCCTACTGGCCTTCAGAATGGTGAGCCCTTGGAATGGGGACTTTGTGTTATTTTTGGAGATCTCCATTGCTTCTCGTGCCACAGACATGGTTCTGGCGATCCATCCATGCTACTATTGTACATACAGTACTAAACAAAACAGTTTTGTGTAATATGGATAATTTCTAAATTGCTGTAAGACAGCTATTACCAAGAGCCAAGCTCTACCAGGGATTGACACAGCCCAAAATTTTGAATTTCTCTTGCTCATCTGATAGTTTCCCACACTCACAAATTGTTCCTGCTGCAAAGGCAGAAAATAGATGGAATATAAATATTAGTATAGCCAAAATCCATAAAGCCATTTATCATCTGGAATATTTGAAACTCCTAGATAATATTTGGCCACAATTAATACATGAAAAACTGCTGGTGCAGACGTAGCCTTAGAAGACACTATTACCCCAGAAGATCACAAAATGGTTTTTGCATTTACAATGAAAGTTTTAACCCTGGATCTAAACTCTTCTGTTATCTAGAGGAAATTAGGTGACTAGTGGATTCCAAATAAACCTTCATGTCTCTGGATCTTCTTGTATTGTTAAGTAGAACACCTGCCCAGAAATCTGCATCAAAATATTTCCCAACAGTCTGTGCTGAAGCTTCTTTACTGTGACCAAGAAATCTGATATTGGAAATCAGTGATTAGTTTACAAAAATCTTTTACCAGGTACTATGCTGGTGAGGTGACACAGGAAAGAAATAACTTTTGGCAACACTAAAACCACAAGGTGAGCAAGTTTAAGGGTTCAGCAGAGCCACCCATTGCTTTGATGTCATGCAGGTGATTATAATTCTGGTGATGCAGCCCTTTATCTGTAACTAGGCCATGCTACGCATCAGCAGAAGTGTGAGCACTCAAAACACTGCTGAGGTGTGTGATGGGATGCAACCAGTTCATTACCACAGGAGCAGTTCTCTACCATGACAAGGCAGGCAGAGAACTGGCAGGGCATGCAAACAGAGAATTTATTAGGATACAATCATTCTCTATCCACTTTCATTTTGCATTACTCACCAGGTTATGCACAAACTACAGAAGGAATTAGTCAAAATTCCTCCCCAGTAACCTTAAATTAGCTGCATTTAAGCAATGAATCTTGATTATCCCTATTTTATGGTCCATTTCTCACCAAAACAAAACAGCATTTTCACAGAAGTAAAATGCAAGAATCATCATGTTGCAATAATGCGCAAATTCTATTTTTGAAGTATGCAAATGACAAAGGTGAAAGCCTGACAACCAGAAAGTCTTCATATATCTTTAGCAGCAAGAATGTGGAAAATACCTTAGAATAAATTTATGCATAAAAAAAAAAGGATGAGTTATTACAATTCATGTCTCTCACAATCCTGAAACCTGATGTCAAAAATGCTGTCAGAAAATGCAGACATTAACTGACATCCTAAAAATATGAATAAGGAAATGTAGCTGTAACTGTAGCTGGAAACCATTGCCCTTGTTCTCATTGACTGTGAGAATGGGAGAATAGTGTGGCCAGTCTATGTTGCAACTATCTGTGAATTATTACTATTCAGCAAGCTGATCCTGTGGATTCATCTCCCAAAGACTTTTTGCAGGAAATAATTTAAATTTGTAGATTTCCCATTTCTAGGAAATGTTAAACAAAGTTTAACAGTCTATACCAATGCTTTTAAGTGATAATCCTTTCTCATTCAAAAGTACAGTGCCAAAATTGTGGGGTTTATATTTTCTTGAATAGATCAAATTTGATTGTAAGAGATTACATGTCCAAAGGATAAGAAAATTGTCAAGTGAAACCATTTTTCATTTCACTGGAAGTTGTTGAAATTCTGCCTTCAGGGGTGTGGAAATAAAACCTATCAAAATATCTGGGATTTGCATGTTTTTGTTTCCATGGCTCTTACCAGTCCCTCCAAGCTGACAGTCTGGACAGGAGGATTTGCTTCGTACATCCCATAAATAATCTGGAATCAGGAGCAGCAGTTGAATGCTGTATTAAGCTCATCAGGTCATCTCTGATGGCTCTGTAACACATCTCTCCATGCAATGGGATGCCCAGCGTTGGATGGGATAGAGTGTTACTGGGGTGGTAGGCTAACAATACATGTGAGATGGATCAGGGATAAAGAAATCCTGGCCAGTCACACATCACAAGAGTTATTAATTTTTTTTTCTGAGGGCAAAAAACTTTTTTCTTCACTGTGGCTGCACAGCTTTACCTTCTGCTCTTCCCCTCTCCTCCACGTCAGCTAATGGTAATTGCAATTCCTGATTCAGTCCCCTCTCTCCCGTATCACCTCCACTCAAGCTGTGAAGGAAAAGAGCTTCAGGGGAATGACAGAGAAACACAGTAAGAAAGACACAAGCATTCAGTATCAAGTCCAGACCCTGACACTTATTGCCAGAGCCTGGCAGCAATCAGCATAGGAAACACTTTAGCAAATAATTTGCATTGTGTTCTTTATACTGTTTTTCTCTGTTAGGGAAGTTGCGGAAGAATAATGTCCATTTTATGCACAAGTAATTTATTTAATTATTTCCATACTGGTTTTGTATTTGCATATTATATACTGGTGTATTTATGAATAGGTTCTGCTGCTTTTATTAGAAATAAATACATTCAACAAACAGGGAGAGTGTGCATTGCAGCTCCTTGACTTGGCCTGCTGTTTAACCCATGGACTAAAGGGAATCATGAACAGCCACGTCTTGGTGTCTGCAATATTTTCACTTGCAGTTGCCAAACACAGCTCATGATTAAAATAGTACTGGGAAATATTAACCAACCACCACAAACACACACAGACACTTTTTTTTAAAGGTGACTTCAACAGATCATACTGCTGCATGACTTTGAAAAATGAGCCCAAGTCTTGAATGGTCCAGTTTTTGGCTTACCTGTTCAGAGCAATCTGGCTCCTTAATGTGGTGGTGTGGTGGGGTGCTGCTGGAAGAAGCTGGCACACTCAGTGATGTTACAGACATTCCTCAGACTTTTTCCATCCTCTTATCTCATTGCAGTTTCTGCTTCAAAGTAAAGATGACAGGTATAGATATGAGAAACTATGAAGTTACTGTGTCCTCTATCTCTCCCTTTCCCCACCCCAAGCTTTCCATCAGATGCTGATAATCCTTTTCCAAATATTTCAAACTGTCAGTCTTTAAAAGCTCACTTCTCCATTACTTCTCTGGGTAATTATATCCATATCAACGAAACTAAATATTCCAACACATTGTGGAATAATGCATTATTCATAAATTCTTTCAATAAATACTAATTGGCCTCAAAGAAATTAATTTTTTTTTTATCACCAAAACCACACCTTCTGAGGCACCTCACTGTACTTGTGCTATGCTTTTGTGCAGCTGTTGTCTGGGCATATGGCATTCAGTAGGTGTTTTA
>VXBU01019150.1:0-42594 GCA_013400315.1 Bombycilla garrulus
GGACCAGCGGCGCTCCTCGCCGTCCCCGCCCACTGCCGGCGCCATCTGCGGCGCCCTGGGGACGGTGGCGGCGCGGAGAGGGAGGCGGCCCCGCGGGCCGGAGCTCCGCGAAGCGCGGGCGCTCGGACCCCGGTGCGGGAGTGTCTCGCTCTCTGGCTCGGCCGGAACTGCACAGGCCCCTGGAGAAGCTGCTCAATGCGTCAGGGGATGCTCAGCTGCCCGACCGTCCCGGCTTAGTGGGTCGTGTGAGAGGCTGAGGCAGTGCCGAGCGGCTTTCCGAGCCTGCCTTCGCAGAATCACAGAAACAATTAGGTTGGAAAAGATCTCTGAGATCACCGAGTCCAGTCTGTGACTGAACACCACCATGTGAACTAGAGCACGGGACTCAGTGCCGTGTCCAGGCTTTCCTTACGTACTCCAGGGACAGCGATGCCACCACCTCCAGGGGCGGCCCATTCCACTGTCTAATTGCCCTTTCTGTAAAGAAATTCCTCCTAATGCCCATCGTGAACCTTCACTGGTGCAGCTTGCAACAATGTCCTCTTGTCCCATCGCTAGTTGCCTGAGAGAAGAGATGACCACATATGCCTATACACTTTTCTGAGAGAGTTGTAGAGAGTGATAAGGCCCCTCCTGAGCCTCCTCCGGGCTAAATGCCCCCAGCTCCCTCAGCTGCTCATCATGCCCAGCTCTGGACTTGCTCCAGAACCTCAATCTCTGTCCTGAATTGAAGGACTCAGAACTCGAGGTATGGCATCACCAGTGCTGAGTACAGGGGAATAATCACTTCTGTGGGGCTTGGGGCACTTGACATCATCCCCAGTGCAGGTTCGGTGGATAACTGGTGAAGGATGGCCAATTATGCCATATAGGCCCAGCTATAAGTGGTTGCCCTCCTCTGTATGCTTCCTCTTTCCCCCATCACTACTGTATTCATCAACACCACATGGCACACAATAAGTGGCCTGGGTAATAGCTCCATACATCAGCCTTGCAAGGAAGAATAGGTAAGAGCTCACCTATCTCCACATCAAGAGCTCTTGCTCCATGTGTTGCTCCTGGATGTGTTTTCTGAGCTTCTGTATTTCCTTGGGTAGAATCATAGAATGGTTTGAGTTGGAAGGAACTTGTAGTTCTACCCTTCCTACTGTGAGCATTCTCCAATAAACCAGGTTGCTGGCCTTGACCATTTCCACAGATGGGGCATCCACAGCTTTTCTGGGCGACCTGTTCCAGTGCCTCACTACCCCCACAGTAACGAGTTTGTTCCTTTTATCTGACCTAAACCTACTCTCTTTCAGGTTGAAGCCATTCCCTCTGGTCCCTGTCACTATAAAATTGTAAATAGTCAGTCTACGTCTTTCTTGTGGGCTCCCTTCAGATACTGGAAGGATGCAGTCAGGTCCCCCTGGTAGATCTATGCTTTTCCTGCAGTACACTAACAGAATTTCCCCTAAGCTACTTTAGCTTCTGGAGGGTGTGTAACAAATGTCATGGTGTCCTGCCTGACCTTTTGACTACCTGGTCTGATTTAAATCCTGCTGAGTTGGCAGTCCACTACTTCATGTATTTATATCATTCTTAATTTATGTTTCTTTTCTTTTTCCACTCCACCTTCCTTCACAAATCTTCCAATATTTCTGTTACCAGATTGCTGTTGCTGATGACTCTACTTCCTTTTCTGCCTCTTAAGATAGTTACATTTGGAACTTAAAGTAGACATGTAGACATCTTTCTTGCTATGTTAAATACACTTAAGTTTTCTGCTAATTAAAGTTTCTGAAAATCACAGATATGTTAGCTTATAGTTAAAAAACAAAAAAAGGTTCTTCCCAGAAATGTACCATGAAACCAAACAGATGGATCACATTCTCAGTTAAAATTCCTCAAAATAGCCTATATTAAAGAAAAACCTTTTCTTTTAATATTTAATTATTATGATTTTATAGACTTAGCTAAGGCAAATTTAACATCATTGGTCACTTACTTGTCACATTAGTATCTCTGCAAGTAAAATGATTGTGACCTCCCTCCACAGCTAAATTATGTATTGTGATTCTATTAGTCATACAGGGGCATTTGTAGAAGAGGTTTTTAAATCACTTATCAGCAAGTTTTTGGGTTCTAAGTGCCTTTGCTTCTTACAGTGATTGTGTACTAGTTCAGGCACTGGAGTTTGAAACATTAATATATGTATCTATCTTCAGCTGTAAGTTATTGTAAGGACCCCAAAATACTTGTATTGTCAAAATAATTGTGATGTTTATGTAAGAGTAATCTGGACATCTAATGATTTTGAGTGAGTAATCTGGACATTTTATTATTTAATTGAGTTGCTATTCTATTATTTGCATCTTTGCAGCAAGAGCTCTCTTTTTACATTAAAGGGGATCACTTGGCCGCAGCAGTTTGTACAAGACACAAAGACTAATACAAGGAGGAAGTTCCCTATCATGGAGGAGTCCCACATATCCAAGTGTCAAACAGTTCTGAAGTGTGTTCAATAACTGTAGATTTCACTAAACCCATTATATGTCATGTGAAAATGTCACATCATTGCTTACTGGAGAGATGAATGCTGTTCCCTGTGGTACAGCATCTCTCTGAAGCTGTGCAGATAGTTTCGGAATTGGGTTGTTGGGTCTCATTTCCAGCTTATGTACCATAAACTTACCTACTTGCTTTGTGCCAGTTCAAAGACTGAGCAGAAATAATAAAAATTACATGACGTACCAAATTAATTTTGGCTTCCAAAGATCTACATGTGGACACAGCATCTTTGCCTCAGAGAGTCCCAGTACAAGGTTTCTGGGTTTCACTATGGGATCTTCCTTCCCGCCTCTCCTTTCAGGGAATCAGCCCCTGAAAACCTCCAGCCGAAGGAGGGATTTTCTGTTCAGAACTTTACTGGTGCCCATCATGCCAGACTCAACATCTATTGAGAGAAATAATGAAATCTTTTCAGAAATTCATTTTGTCTGGAGAATATGTTGTCTGCTACAGGATGAACTGAGGAAAATAGTATTCATGCATGTTAGTAAGAAGTGACTAACTTCTCCGTACTTGCACCTGCCAGTGCAACTGACCCAATCAATTTAGCCTTTTAGGTCTTTTGGTTTGAAAGATTTGTATCACAGCATTTCCCACTCCTCACATTAGATACACAAAGAAGATTTATTGTGAAATACCCACCAAAATGTATCATTAGTGATACACTTTTGATACAGTAGATTCAGCCTTCCATATATGAAACTCTCAATTCAAGAATCTTGATTTGTGTTGTAAACAAGAAAAGGAACATTTTGTCCTGTATTTTTAGGTATTGTACCTATTTTTCTCTTTTTAGTGTACCTTCTTAGAATTCAGAGTTCTGAATAGCTAGGAGTTAAGCTGTTCTCCACATGGTACCTAATTTTACTGTATTTTATTGTCTGTGAAGAACCTGTTAGATTACATATATTGATATTAAAGGATTCATCCTCTTAGGAGATCAGAGTTAGTGAAAAATCATCATTGTCACAGGAAGGCCTAGGGGATTGAAGTGCAAGGTTCTTTTGCTGCCCATAACTCTTAGAATCAGACCTAAATTATACATCAATAATACATTATTCTTAGAAAGCACATACTTTTACAATTTGATATGTGACCAGAAGTATGTAAGTTCAATAGTACTAAAAAACTAAAATAAATTTGTTTAAGGGCAGTACCACTTAAAAGCAGTTTCAGTGTCTTTTATCATCTGTGAACTTACTATTGGTTTCTGAAAACTAGCTGCTACACATGTTGAGACTAATTTCTAAAAATAAACACAACTCGTAAACAGATGCAGAGTCTGGCATCGGGTGATGGGGGTGTGCCATGTCTACAATCATGCTTCTGATGTTCTTATTACAGTTAGTGGGTCTCACATACCACCTCATTTGCACTAAAGTAAGATATATGCTCAGATTATTTTTTTTATTAAAACACCTTCAAATAACTTTCAGCCTTATAAAGTATGTATTCAGATCCAGTTTCCATTTTGCATCTGGTTCTCCAAGTTTAGGAAAATGGCCCTGAGGTTATTTGTCATTGCCTTTCTAAATTCTTCCGCATACACAATGCTGTGGAGCAGGTTTTACAATCTCTGTCAATATATTCCTTTACTTGCAGCTCATCAGAGTTCTGGGAACTTGTTCTATCCTGATTCTTTAATGTAAAGACAAGTAGATAAGGTCTAGAAATGAAGGGGAAATGTTTAAAAATATTTGCTGTCTCAGACTTTAGAACTGGTTTGTTTATACTGCCTGGGTTTTTTTCAAAAAAGAAGATACCTTTGGACATAAGGTATTTTATTCCAGACAGAAGAAGATTTTGAGAACAGTGTTAACAATTGCAAATGAAAGAAGTTCCTTTTCTGCTTTTCTAAAAGCGTATGTATTTTCTTTGTATAGAAGAAACATCTTAGTAGGAATATAGCCATTTTATAGACATTGTACCCATCCTTCTTTAAGTTTCTGCATGTATGTTCTGTGGTACAATTTACAACCTCTTTCCAACCTTACATTTTTGCAATTTTGAAAAACATCAGTTTTGTCATGTGCTGTTTTTACCTTCTATGAAATGGTATCCATATGTCAAAGAACCTACCCGTTCTGCCAGTCCTGTTGGGATTGTTTCTCCATCCAAAGAGCATCCTACATTTAAGGCTATGAGATTTTCCGTGGTGGATGTAAAAATCCTTTCCACACAGAGCCAGTTAGCAGACAGTAACAACAGTGGGGGGGGTTTCTCTTTTCTTTCTCTACAAGGAGAGCACCTTTGCAAGGAGCATTTGTCACGTGAACAGTGGATTTAAAGCAATGTGATTACTTACCAAATTTGGTTACTCACATCTGTGCAGGCACATCCTAGAAGAGAAAACAATAACTTCTTTCTCAGCAGCCTCCCTAGCATGTTGTGTCAGCACTGAGATATGTATGGGATCCTGGCTGAAGACATCTAATGTCTCTAAACTTCCTCAGTGCAGAATGAACAGTGTCCTTTCCACATCATTCGCTATTGCACCAGTTTACCTTTATTGCACCCAGTCTCTCCTTTAAACCTTTTATTTGTATATATCTATCAGGGTGTAAAAGTTGCTCATACTTAAAAGACCTGAATCGTTTTCTTTTTCACCAAAATACTTCAACTGATTGAAAAGAGCAAGCAGTAAAATGAAAGCCTTTAAAGGAAAGGGTTTCAGTTAAAACAATCAAATGGAAGATACTGGAAAAGAGCAACCTTTACTCCTTATGATTTTGGCACATTTCTACAGGAGATTTCATCTCTGCATCTCAACAGGTGGGGCCCCCTACCCTTACCCTGCCAGAGCTACATGTTTTTGGTAGTTTTCAGAGAGGCATTCCTTTACAGAATATATTGAAGGCAGAGTGATTTTTTTAATGTTTACCTGCCTGAGCAGCTGATTGAATACCTCTCTTTAGATTTTAAAACTATCCTTGTTTCTTCCAAAATAAAAGAATGTCTCTTGCTTGCATTATACTATCAGATAAGTCTCTTACTGAAATTGAAACTCCTTTTAGATCCTTACAATATTTAACTGTAAACTCATCTGGTCTTGCTGCCATATTTATTTACAGTTTATTCATAACAATGTCTACATCCTCTTTTATAAATATATTTTCTATAACTTTGTAGAGTCAGGATCGATACGATTAACTTTTCTTTGAACTTTTTGACATTAACATACATATTTATTCATAAAATTATTTATATATTGTTAACAACTGCCTTGAAGTATTATAAGGCTATATTATTTGGGTTACCTTTGTAGTACTTCCATATCTTTTTTTCTTTTGAAGCTCTAGAATTTTCATTACTGAAGTCCCAGCTAGTCTGAAAACAGTTTTAACCTCCATTACCTTTATTTATTCAGCTTCTGTCACCCTGAATTCTGAGCAGTTCTCATTGTTCTCCTATCTTTCACTCTTTCCTCTTGCTCCCTGAATGTGGAAGTGCAGTGTAACTTGATGATGAAATAGGATGTTATCCCTTCCTGATGGGATTATTCCTCATTATTCCTTCCTGATTATTCCTCATTATTCCATTGAATAATGATCTCCATCTGTAAAAAATCACCGTGTCCCCCTGACAGGGAAACCCCTGAAAAGTTCTGGGCTGTAACACTCGAGTTGTTGAGTTGCTGGGTCCCTGATAGGGAAACTGATAGCAGTTCTATGCTGGAATTAAATGAGGCAAAAGGGACTTCCAGTATTTGGTCTTCAGATTTGTTGTTTATTGTTTCTTATCTACATTTCAGTGAGCTTGTCTACACACCAGACTGGCACACTAGGAAGAAGGGCACTGGAAGTCCGCAGACCTCCAGTTTCAAGGTCTTTTATAGATATTTTATCCAATTCACTACTAGAACATACTTTATTTCTGCTTTACCACCAATAACTAATTATTTATCATCCACGTAGCACCTGCATTGTGGACTTTTCTATCCAATCACTCTGTGCTGCCAACACTGCAGAAAGTGGGGTAGGTGAAGAAGAAGGAGAAGCTGAGCCAATGCCCCAAATCCTCCATCTTGTCTTCCATCCACCTCCATACTAAAACCCGAAAACTCTTAAGTTTTTCACCCTGTGACAAACAACACTTCTATTTCACACACTCACAGAACCCAATTCATCCCAATGTCTTTTAAGCCCTCTCCATGGTTGAAGGTTAAAAGCAGTGTTCTCCTGAGGATCAGGACCCCTCAGGACAGGCAGAGGAATATTTCCTGTGCCCTGGGTTCCAACATCCATCAGGGAGGGTTGTTAATAGCTACTTCAGGAATCTTCTGGCACATTACTGAATTTGTCAGAAATTGGTTATGAGGTGGGAAGAAGTGCTGAAAGCAAAATTTCACATCTCTCCCATATTACACACATATTCAACCCTCCCTTCTTTTTATAGTCTCTGC
The DNA here is from genome assembly GCA_013400315.1 of Bombycilla garrulus. Classification (NCBI taxonomy): domain Eukaryota; kingdom Metazoa; phylum Chordata; class Aves; order Passeriformes; family Bombycillidae; genus Bombycilla; species Bombycilla garrulus. The sequence continues at coordinate 6,953 of VXBU01019150.1, forward strand.
TTTTAGCTGTATATATAAATGCATCTTTCCTTTTCCTTACAGTTACATTACTTCACTTACATTTTAGTTTCCACCTTACTATTTTTTACCTAAGGAGTTTTTAGTTATGTAAGATTTTTAATTTGTTCCTTTTAACCTTTCTTTCTGCATATTTTTTCCTCACAGACAACAGTACAATCCTGCACAATATTGATAGTCATGGAGTTTGTATTTCAGCTTGCCTTTTCCTTGTGCTTTGATACCTTCTTTATTCTGGATTCATGGGTTTGTTGTTTCACAGAGCGATTCTCCCTCTTGGTCAGAATTTGACTCAGCCTGTTCTTTTAGCTGTTTTCCATTAATATAATTTCACAATTATTTTAATCCATTCCTTTTTTTTGTCCACAGTGATGTTCTTTGTGTGTTAAGATAAATAAAATATAAAACCTCCTCTCTGTCTTATATTTTTTTAAGATAGCAATAATCTAGTTTGTTTCTTTTCTTAAATTCCTGTACAGCAAAAACACCCCCACGTGCTTTCAAATATGCTTCATTTGTTGAAAGCAACACTGTTGTGACATTTCTCTGATGTTTCAGTCAGGTATAGGAGGGATATTAAGATGCTGCGTGCTCCATCTGTGGTGGCTCTAGGAAGGAGTCTGATGATTAAAGGTCTTCGTCTCTATATATAACTTTGCTTTAATATGTTTTACAGACTCTCATATCTTCACACTTCCTAAATTTTATGTTATTTTTTTCTGTCCCCTGTCTTATGTTTTTCTCTTTTTTCCCTTCTGAACATCTTGACTTATTTTGAAGATCTATTTCAACTGCATCTGTTTGTCCACATTTCTTGTGAGGGATTAGCAGGGGAAGCTGGGATCTGCGCACGATCACAAGGCAGGCAGAGGCCATTTTTGCTGGCAAAATCCCCATGCTGTCACCCCCAGCCCACGCAGTGGACAGGACTGTTCCAAGCCAGGGATGTGCAGGGCAGCAATGCAGTGGGGCTGCAGCTCTGGCCAGGCCCTGCAGCACTGGGATGAAGGTTGAAGGTTGGCCCTGCCTGTGGCTGCCCCTCCAGCAGCTGCTTTGCAGCTGACCCAGACCCTCACAGCCAAATCCCCATCTCCTTTGATCATCGACCTCGCCTTCACGTCCCCAGCTCACGTGTACTCTTATAAAAGCTAGGATAATTCCATCCCATTGAGGAGCATAACTTTGTACTTACATTGGTATACTTGACAGCAGAACTTGATTTCAAAGTACAGTAGCATTTTCATTGTACTATCATTTCCATTCACAGGAATCATTCACAGACCCCGTTTTTTGAATTTGACAATTAAGATATATAAAATATACACAGAACTGAAACTTCTTCTGTTTCCATTGAGAGTCTCAAGATGTCAGAGAAGAAGGATGTAGTTTTCCTGTCAGGGTATAAATAATTCCTGAACAAAAGCTATTACCATCAGAACCTGACTCAGTTAGCAAATGCTAATGACAGCCCTGTACTGTAAAATCAATAAAAGTTATTTGAACTAAACCCTTGATTTGAGCACAGTGGAAATACACTTAATTAACACACATTCAAATGTCCTAAATAAATGTAATTTCTTTATTTATGAAACATCATGTTCTGTTCCAGTTATTTTAGGGGGGCTATATTTGGTAGAATTTGGGCTAAGCCTACATTCAGAAAGCTACAACTTTCTGAATTTAAGTGGAATCATTGCCAAGTACTTTACTTCTCCCTGTTCCTTTAGGAGGAAAAAAAATTCCAATCTTACAGTTCTTTAAATAATCATAAAATGAGTGTGTTATAGACTGGCAGGATGGAATGGATATATGGGCATAAATACAGAGAGACGATTGCATCTTTTGCTATCCACGCATTTTTTCATGGAACTGTCAACTTGTGTGTGCTTTCTACCAAATAAATTTTCCAGGATTTGTGTCTTTGACAGAGGAGAGAGGATACTCCTAAGTGCACATATGAAGCACATATCTCTCTTATACTGGAATATGAAATGAAAGGTGAAGAAAAGCAGCACTTTGCATCATTACTCTTCCCATGTGCCTTTTCTTTCAGGCTAAGAGCAGTTTGACTCTCTTATAGAAAATAATTTAATCAGGAAGCTATTAGAATGTACAGTCATGTCTCTGACTGAAGGGCTGTGTCCTGAATTCTTATCTCTTCTGTACTCCCTAGTAGATCAAAAACCAGTTGTGATAAAAGGCAATGCTGATTCATTGCAAGAACCTAAGCACTGCTGCTACCTGGCTAATGTAGCAGTGTAGATCTCATAGCCTGAACAGGAACCAAAAGGTTGCAGGCTATCTCAGCCTCCTCATCCTCTCCTGACCCATGGACTGATGTACTAGGAGGTTTCTTCATGGGAGATCTCTGGGTAGTGCTTCTTTTTATAGGTGTCTTACAAATGGCTGAGAGACAGCAAGGGCAAGCTTCAGGCAAAATCCCAGCAATTAATTTGTAGAGGATGTTGTAGAGGTAGAAGGAATAGCACTGGAGAGAAAAGCAGGAGTTGCCAGGAGGGCAGAGTGGGCTCATGCTTTCTTCCACACAGCTGCATCTACAGCTTACTGGTGAGTGAGAACAGAAATTTCTTGTCCCACTTCCCAGTCCATTTCAATAAGAGATGTTGCAGCCCTGGTAAAAGCCTGGGACTAGGGTGGCCAAGAGTGCACCAAATGTGTTTTGTAATGATGCTCTTGATGAGCTTTGAGGTTTTTTTCAGCCAAAATGATTCTATGATTCTATAACTCAAACATTTCTCTTGTTTATATTTGGTCATAATACTCTAGCCACTTAATTGACTGAAGACTTAGAAAAAACAGCTGAGAAAAGGAAACCCAAATTTATTGAGATTTTTGGTCAGATTATTTATTTGTGTAGTTTGATCTTATTAACTTGAAAGAAAGAGAACACTTTTAATGCAGAGCTACAATATTTTATATGAAACCCCCTCCCACAAACTCAGAAGCTACCTTTCACATACAACCTTTTTATCAATAAGGACTTTTCTGATTTTGTCAATGTACTGGAAAAGGCATATATATATTATTGGATATCCAAATACACTAAATCGAGATGATGCACTCAAAGTGGCAAACCACTGCTTTCTTGAATGAGGCATTGTGGAAAAGGATGCAGGAAACTGTAAAAACAATAGGTCTGGTCCCATTTTCCTCTTCTCTTTATATAGAGATTATGAAGGAAGTGAAATGGTTCTGTTTCGTCACATCTGACCTGTGAGAAAAATAGCCTGTGCCGTCAGTTTTAGCTTGGGAACACATACAAGCTCTATTTCCCAGTAAGGAAATAAAGGATATGTATTCCTTAGAAAGTGAGTAAACAAAACAACACCTTCATTTCTTCTGGTGTAAGATACTAGTCTCAAGCTTTCTCCTTGCTTCTGTGGTGGAAACATTTTGATCTGTAGTAACCAGTAACCAACATACCAAGTCTTTATTGATAACTATTTGCTGTATGAGAAGTGGTTAATACTGAGCATTTGTATTTGTTAACACTGTTAATTAGTTATTAGTTACACTGATTTATTTTGCTTGGTCAGGGATACAATTGGTTGTTTGAAGAAAAAAAATAAAACTACCCCTCTAATTTCTGTTTCCTGTTAGCACTGTAATTACAGTTAATTCTGGATTTTAGAGCAGAAATACTTACACAAATTCTGGAATCATCAGCTGCCTCCTCACCCTCATAATTTCTGCCAAATTTGCAGATCAGCAGAGGCCTAGTTTCATGTCATCTAATGTTGTTTTACATTATTCCATTAAAATAAAAATGGAGATTAACTGTTTACAATGGAGTATTGTTGTAGCCTGGATAGCTGTTATTAGGGTTGGTGGTAAAGAGGCAGAAGGGCCTTGCATGGGTTCCACAGAGGTGTTTAATTCAGCCATGTGTGTGGGTAGTCCAGGGTCAAGAGCAAGGGCACAGGCAAAAGTTGAGGGCAAAGGCCTCCTGGTGAGGGTCCTGTTCAAGTATGAGGGTGGTAGGGGTGAGGAGAGCATCAGTGATGAGTTATCAGGGACATGAGGGCAGTACAAAGGTGGGGTTAGGGTGTGGGAGCCAGTGGGGAAATAGAGTGGGAGTGACTGAAGGAATGAGGGACAGGGAGGGGGCACAGGGCTGACCGAGGGAACAGCACAGGGTACATTGGCATAACAGAACAAGGGTATGTTGGCATAACAGAACAAGGGTTTTTGTGAGAGAAGCCTCTTGTGTCTCCCTAACTTAGGGAATGCCTGTCAGGATCTCCACAGAGTGATATGCTGGTTCCTAATACACTACGCAGTGATGATGCACTCAAAGTGGTAACCATTGCTTTTTTGAATGACACATTGTGGAAAAAAAGGAGGCAGGAAACTGTAAGAACAAGTTGGTGTAAACTTACTTAAGGAAGACTTGGATTCAGAGGAAGTGCATTGGGAAGTCTCTGTAACTGTTTAGAGAGAAAGCAGTTGCCTGTGTGCAAGACAGCTTTTGTGCTTCTTTCAGTAAACGTAAAATAAGAGGGATCCATCTGTGTTACTTGTGTGACAGAGAACAAAGAATATCAGCTTCAAAATATGACATCACAATACCTTCAGAGGCAAATATTATTCATATACATGTAACACAATCACAAAAGATAACTAGATAACTATAAACTAAACAAAAGGATGATCACATATTTTTCTTAACTATATTTTTAAATCTAAGCTTCTCCAGCATGTCAGAGATCCTTGGACAGAATTTCCTCAAGGAAAAATAAGAAAGGGTCAGGCTTATCCCAGAAGCTTGGGACACACAATTGCAATTCACTTTGCAAGATGAAAAATCCATAAAATTTAGGTATTAGATGCAGAACAAAATTGTCCCATTTGTAATCAAACCATGTGGCATACTTAAAGGTGCAAATTAGTTTGATATTCTCATAGTACTTCCCTGGTAGATATTTGTCTCCTCTCTGAAATCAATACACAGTTTAACCTTCACCACTACAGAAGTCCTCCTAGGCTGTTAGGTCAATATGTGCGACCACTGCCAGTGCTCCATGGGAAGCTATGTCTGTTGTTCTCTCTTGCAGTTTCACACAGCACAAAATCAAGTTATTTAGGATTAAATGACTTGTGGCTGCAGTGCCAGTGAAATTAGTAACATTTGATGACACATGAATTTGACCCTTGTTTGGATTTCAGTGCTGGCATTGTATCTTGAAGCCAGAAAATAATTCCTAAAAGGCAGTTTGTATACAGATCTTATCCTAAAAAATACACTCTCCCTTATGCAGGACACAAAAAGGTGTTTCTGTAAGTGACTTAAAAATATAATATAAATTCAGTGCAATTGCAAATATTGTCATATTCAAATGGTGTGATATGCACCATAAGCATTGTTTTTCAGCTAAAAACCTGGAATGCAGACAAGCAAAATTGGTCCTTAAAAATGCTCATGAACAGGGATCTTGAATTAAGTGATCATTAACTGTCATGAATCCAGTGATAAAGGAAGTTTTCTTCCCTGTTTTCAGACAGGTGTAAACTAATGTGAGCCATGACTTCATGATCAGCAGGTCTTGACATTTCACCAGTTAAAAAAAAAGTACTGTGATGACTTTTGCCATAATACGATTTCATATGCTAAGTAAATGCATTCTGACAAATGCAAATCCACAGTTCCATTTCAATAAGATTTCCTTCAGGAAAAGATTTGCTGTCATGACTCATGATAAATGCCTGAGCTTTAGGAAGGAAATTTATATGAAACCAATAAATGAAGATATTACACCTACAACTGTATTTGATAAGGATGTGACTGTCATCTCTGCTACCATTATTTGACATCTTTTATGCAAAGCCTGTATTTTTGGTTTTCTGAAAAACTCCCCAAAATATCAGTATGTATATGTGTAGAGGGAAAGGAGAAAGGGAGGTGATTTTTTCATGATGCATACCAAAGAAGAGGACAGAGGGACTGGATGATTCAGCTGTTCCCATGCTGTCTGGGGATCAGAAGATGTACTGCTGTTTCCTTACCACACAAGATTTTTTGACACCAGGAATATGAGAAAGTATTTAGTCTTCATGTTGCTCTCTCTCAAATCTTCAGCTCTTGTAACAAGGAACAATCTAAAACACATTACATACAATCAACTATTTATACATTTTGTTCTCTTTGTAAACTGTCTCCAAACACTCATCCTCTGCTCTCTCAAACCATTTATACACATCCTCTTTACTTCACATCCTTTTGTGCCAAAAAGTAGCACCCCCGCCTAAATTTGACTTTGTGCCTGTTGAGAAAGATTTGGGTTCAGTCTTACAGTTTTCAGGTAACTGCTCTCAAACACATGGAGTGCTGTATAACTAACGTTATGGGCCTTGTCTTTTAGCTTGTGTTGATACAGCATCTTTCTGTCATTTCATGCAGAGATTTACTCTTGGCTTAGGGGTGGAGTAAGTAATTTCTGTGATTTACTTCAAGATTTTAAATACTCCTTCTTTTTTCTATTCCACTGTAGTAAATGTTTACATGCTAAATTTAGGAAGCAGCAGCATTACACTGTTTGAGGCACTGAGTGAATAATAAGAAGGCTGTGACACACTGAGGCCATTCCTGAAATAAGTCCTCTCTCCTGGATAGACACCAGTGAACTTAAGCAAATAATTCCATCTACCTCAATTGAAGCACTCATTCAAGAACCAAGACTGTCAGCAGTCACTGTGTTTATATTTGTAGTCTCTCCTGCTCTGAGGCTGGTCTGGCATATTTGCTTTTACATTAAAAGAAGTGTTTATGTTTTGCTAAGTTACTTTTTCAACTCACTGAGTTAAAAAGAGAAAGCATTGGGTTTTTTTCTGTTGCTCTCTTTTGATTTGGTCTTTTTGGTCATTATAGGAAAAGTAAAGCTAAGAGCCCATACAATCAATATTTTTAAATGTGGCTCTACACACATGGAGCATGACTATGCTTTTCATTTTGGTTAAATTATTTTCTCCCTTGAAACAACTGCTGACTTAAGACAGAGAGATTGGCCAAGGAAGAAAATGATTGGACCAAAACCCATGAAGATGCTTTGTATATGGAGTGCTGTTTTCCTCATTGATTGGCTTGTCTCAAAAAATACAGCTATTTAGGATCCTGCCATGTTCTAGAAAAAGATACCTTACGTTTTCTGTGGTGTTACAAAGTCCACAGGAATAAGGAATGTGGAGGCAATAGACCCTCAACATGGGAAATGCCTGTGCTCCTGTGGAGGGCGAGGCCTAGGGCCCAAGAATCTGAAGCACTCCCTGGAAGGGAAAGCCCTTGGGCAAGCCTGGCACACACTTTATGGTGACACAAAAGTTTCTCCCAGCACGCTTCATTACTTCATGTTAATTTTATGTATCCCATTGGTCCTTCCCCCTTGTTCCACCCACTACCTTTCCTATATAGGCCTGGCTCCTTTTGCCTTCTCTGGTGCACTCATCCATGAGACCCTTGATGGCAAGACCAATAAAGATCTCCATGGAGCCTTATATGAGGAATCCATCTTTTCTTCTGCGTTGGCCCAAGGCTCACAAAAGAGCAAAATCACTCTGGCAAAGGCAAAGTTGTGCCAGTGCATCTGGGAATGTCTTTTTCAGGACGCTCCAAGAGGAATGTTGCAGTGCCCTACCATCAATGCCCGCCACGACAATCCTCTCCTGACACTTCGGAAATAGTCTTTGAAACCGTTGTGCATAGCACTTAGAACATTCCAGAAAGTCAAGTAAAATGTTGGGAATTGTTATTATTGGGAGTGAGAAAAAAACAGAAAACATTCTTACGTCTTTTGTAGATACTATAACCATATGGTGAGTAATACTGATAGTTCTGCTACTTCAGTCTCAGAAACTAACACAGAATTGTTTGAAAAATTGTGAAGAGAAACAAGAAGGATCAGCAACATGGAAACACATTTATCTTATATGAGATTAAATTAGGGAATGTGATAGAGTAAGGAGAAGATATAATAATAACTTGCTCCAGTAAGTGCCAGGAGCCAGGAGAAAAAACGATAGTTTTCATTGATTGCACTGCTTTCCAAATGCCTGCTCTTGCTCCCTGCTGGAGGCAAAATATCTAGTTAAATTGATGGTTTGATCAGATGCAGTATGTATACTGTGTTGTTCTCAAGCGATGTTTTTTACATCACGCATAATTCCTCTCTTTGGCTGTCTTCATGGGCATCTGGGGGGACAGTAACAATAAAGCGAGATGCCAAGGAAGGTCAAAACAGAATAGTCTGTTTTAAGGCAGAATCTCATGAGTTTTAGGGAGCACTCTTACACAGCTAAAATGTGTAATAAATTATGAGTCTGATGATGACCTTCGCCAGTTACATGAAATATGTATGAGCAACATTTCCATGTCTGTCCTTGTAAAGGACAATTTTGCACTTCTTCCATTTTTAAAACGGCATCAATTTGTGGAAACAGAATGATGGGAAGTCATCATCTCCATAATTAACATGTTTCCTGCTCACTGCTGCTGCCCCTGTAAGAACATAATCAGTCATTCAGTTCTGATGCTGCCCAGCTAATTTTTGTACTTTGGCAGTATCTGTTACCTTAATTGTCACGGTAACAGATGGTTTTGATTTCTTATTAACCTCTTTTAACATTAGATGACTAGGAAGGGCCATGAAAGAAATAGTAACAAAAGTATTTCAATAATTTTCTGATGCCTGGAGACAAATACTTGGTATAACACTTCCTTTTCAAAAGTCAGAATAAAAAAATATGTTAGGCTTACTCAAAAATGTGTTAAAAGAAAACAAGATGAGGAATTACAGAGTTTTGTTCATCTTTCTCAGATACATAGTTGATGCTTCTTATAAATTAGGGTCTATGAGTCAAAACAAAAAAGAATTTTTAACATTGATTTCATCATCAGCATAATAATAATACCTTTAGTCTGAAAAGTCACAAACTATTACTTTATCAAACATAAATAATCCATAATAACAATCACATTATACAAAGGCCTACATTATTTGTGCAAATTTAAGGAGGTTTTTTGGTGATTAAGAAATATAGATTATGTGCAACTGAAAGCATATCATTAACAATAAAAACAGAAGATAAGCACTTTTATTCTATACTGCTAATTAACTGTAATATTCTATATATTTGCTAACATACTAATTAGATTCACTTTTAAAAGCTTTATCTCAGATCTACCTTAATAAACTATTTTTTTTTACTGTAGTATTTAGTGTTTTGTCAGCCAATATAACAAAGACCTTAGAAAAGCAGTACACACATATGGCATCAGTATGCACATATGCACAGAGCATCAGTGCACTTCAGATACTACATTCTCCTGGGAATTTTAACTGTCTTTTGATTCAATTCAGATAGAATTAAATTCCATTTATTTCATTAGCAGTTTAGGAATGTGGCCCTTCTAATCTTGTTTTCCTAACTATGAAGGTTTCTTTTTTGCAAAGAGCACCTCTTACTGATGCAAAATACATCTAAGCTGTTCTGGAAAATATTTTGATAGCATATCAAAACCAGAAAGCAGTATGGGTTTTTGTTGTTGTTATTTGTAGGTTTTTTTTAACTACCAAAGATTCTGTAACTGATTGATAAGTAGTGATTATTCAATGGAAAAGTTAATCTTTTCATGAAAACACCATCCAAAAAAATCCCTTGGAAAAGCGATGGACTTGGACTATAATCCCTGGAGTGATAAAAATGTGATTTTCTTGGCATCATTTCCACTGTGCAAATCAATTTATCTAGCTGCAGGATTGAGCCCTTACAGAGCTTGCTGCAGTGATTTTGAGATGCCATCACCTATTTATTCCTCCTCACTCCTAGGATGGGAGAATGTAATAAGGGATCAGCCCCAACTGGCACAGCTCACAGTCTGAGAAAGAATCTCAGATCACAAGAATCACCATCTGAGAAAGCCTCACCTTCAGAAACTAGTGCATGAAAACTGTGAATTGCAAGGGCTGGAAGTAGTTTCTTTTATCAAGTCTGCTTTAAGGGCAGTCATGCCTGATGAGGAGGTGGGAGAGACAGCTGGGAACGGCAATGCCTTCAGCTGTTGCAGTGAGAATTTTTGGGAGAGCCTTGGTGCGAGCCTTGACTCTGACTGAGAGGTTGACGGCAGCTTCATTGCATTGTAGGAGTTAATGCAGCTCTCAGCTGAAATGCCTGAGTCCTTGAGAGAGGACATAAGCATCTCTGTGAGGTGAAGAGGAAGAAAGGGAGACAAGAGTACTAGAATGCCATGGTACTAGACAGAAAAAAATTGAATTGCATTCTTTCTGCAGTGTAGGGTGCGAGGATATGGGTGCTGAATGGAAACACAGATACACTGTAACACAACTTTATGGAGGGTAAATAGTAATAACATAGCTCGTTCATTTTCTTTGGAAGGCGAACTGTTGTTCTAGGAGAACATGTGGCATGATGTCGGCCGGAGAAGTGGAGATGGGGCATATGGGGTACGGGTCAGTGACGGAGAGTGATTGAAGCAATACGGCGAATTATAGAAAGCTAACCCACTGGAAGAGGGGGAGCTGCTGAAGGGCTGGCCTGGAAGGCGTTTTGCCTAACAAACTCACTAACGCCCGTGCCGCGAGAAGAATTTAACCCTGGCACGGCACGGGGAGAGGGGCCCCGGCAGAGCAGTGCAGCACCAGCACCAGCTCGCTCCCACAGCATCCTACATGGGCAGAACCAAGATGGCCGGGAGCGCCGCCCCGGGGCGGTGGGAGCTCAGCGCGGGAGGCGGTGCGGCCCCGGCGGGGGAGAGACACCTCCGCCCGCCCCTCGCCGGCCCCGGCCCCGCCCGGCGCTGCCCCACGGTTCCGCCGGCTCCGAGCGGCCACAGCGGCGGCAGCGACGGCAACCAGTGAGTAGCGGCGGGTGGGAGCGGGGCGGGGGCAGCCGGCCTTCCTCNTTCTTCCCTTCCCTTCCCTTCCCTCCCCTTCCCTTCCCTGCGGCAGAGGCGTTGCCTGCAGCGGGTGCGGCTGCCGCTCGCTCGGGCGGGGCCCGATTCCCAGTGCTCCCCGCGCAGGCGGCGGCGGGACTCGGATCCGCCGGGCTGTGGGAAGGGAACGGCGCTCTGCCTCCCAGCGCGGTCCCGCCGAGGGGCCATCAGTGCCCGCAGGGGGACAGCTCGGCACGGTGGGTGACAGGTGTGCCTGTGTGTGCGCTCGCAGCGGTTCAGCGCGTTGCTGCCAAATAAGGAGAAGTTTCATTTCCGTACCGCGTACTGCCTTGCAGCAGCGTATTGGCATGAGGAATATTCGGGTCTAATAGTTGGCGTGCACTTTTGATAATTGGTGTGTTGAGCATCTACTGTATAAAGCAAATATTTAAGTTTTGAAATACTAAGCATCCCTATTCATTGCTCAGCCACGCTTCTCTGATCTCAAGAGTCTTGCCTAATAATGTGGAATTTAAGTTTTTTTATTCGAAATACTGCTGTTTATGTTGGTAGTATGCATGTATAAAAATAATTAGAAATCAACGTGAATTTAAAGAGCTGAAAGTAAAAAAAAAAAGTGAGAAGAACGACTTTAAAGAGAAGATAATTATGCCAATGTGATGACCAATATCAAAACTGGCAGTCTGACAAATAATGGGAGTGTAAGCTTTCTAAGAGGTGGGTCATATTTTCCTTGCTGACTTGATCTATTTAGTGCCGAGTCAAACAAAATCGCCAAGTTTGTAGAATCCACCTAAGGCAGGTACAGCTGTGCAGCCTTGCTGCCCTGCCCTTTGCGGTGGTGGTCCCATGGCAGCACGTCCAGTTTCAATGTAACCTGACGTTCTGCTGATAGCCGCTGCAGAACTGCTGTTACCGTGCAGTAGGGATGAACCTGTGGTTTGTTTGGGGCTTTGCCCGAAACCCATGCATGTTAAAAAAAGAAACTTTTTTTTGCATGTGAGTTTTGGATCTAAAAATCAGACTCTGCTGCAAAGGTTTTTTTGCTTCCTGAGTAAATCATAAGGGGTCAGGAAGTGGAACTATGTCACTCTTACCTATTGTAACTCAATAAAAAAAGAAAGGAGGGGAAACTTTTCTCTTAGGAAGAGTTTGTGATGCACTCGCATGTCTATTTTTTACTCCATTTTCGTGCTAGTGCAGAAATCGCTGTTTCTTGAACAACAGAGTGGGTCTCAGTGCGCACCGAGCCCTTTTTTAGCTAGTGCTTAGCTCCAGAAGCTCTCAGTGGCTTTTGTTCCAGGCTGCATTGTTGGCACCCGTGGAAGCTTCATTTGATGCTTTGCTTTGTCTGTGATGCCCAGTTTCCTGTGCTTACCTTGATGCCAGTTTTTGCTTAAGGAGTTCAATGTCTAAAGGTTTCATTGTGTTGATGCTGCCTTGCACAGCATAGGCCATAAAACACCGTTCAGATGTCTGCAGTTGTTAACCTTGGACACTTTGTAGCCATGTGGTTTGTGTGTGACTGTAGTGTTGCCATATGCTGTGCCACATATGGCTAAACTGTTGCAAGGCATTGGTACCTATTGGTTCAAATGGCTGCATTTCACAGCCGAGAGGTGCCCAGAATGTGTTTGCCAGTGTAGTACATTCTCGGGATCACTTTGAATGGCGAAAATGTTGACTGCCTCAGGTCACTTGCATAGCTTGGATCAGTTCTGCTCTCAGTAGAAGGTATGCAGGAGCTACTGTCCTTTCAGACACCATGTGTGTCTGTAACCAGCAATACCTGTACGCAATATCTTCCCAGCATGTGTAGAAAGCTGTGGTATGGTTTAAGAAACCAAATGTACCACATATCTCAGAGATTGAAAGGCAGATGCTCCATTTTAATTGAGGCCATCGATGGAAAGCTGCAAAGCGCTGAAGACCTGTGATGTTAGTGAGTTGCTCTGATTCTGTGTCAGCTTAAACTCATCCTTTAAAACAAACAATCCTCCTCTTCCTTGACCTTCCCACATCTGTCATATTTTGAGATTGGGTCCTTATGTTTGTGTACGGAATGTAACAAGATTGTAACTTCTGGTCTCTTCCCTTCAAATGTGGAGGTGCTGAGGCTCTTTATTTGTTTGAAATGAAATCCTAGATTATCCTGTAGTTGTGCATCTCCAGGCTACTGGGATTTATGAAGTGTTGTGACCTTCCTAAAGAACAGAGATCATGCCAGAATGGTGCAAAGGATTTACAGGATTCCTAATAACTTTTAAATTATTTTTTTTTTCCCTTTTAGTTCACAATGAATGTGGAACATGAAATTAGCCTCTTAGTTGAGGAGATTCGACGGCTGGGAACCAAAAGTAAGTATTGTAATATCTCAGTGTGGGTGTAGTCACATTATAGATGTGTGTATGTATGTACATGTCACCATGCATGCACGTCATACAGATGTAGTTGTGTTATATCAAGCTAAGAACTTGGCAAATTCAAATAAGCAGGTAGCCTGAAAACCTGCATATGCACTTCATGTTGGACTGGACAGTACTGCCTGTGTGTTCCATCCTTTAAAGTAGTTCTGTTGTAAAGTTAAACGTTTAAGCCTCTGCAGCAGAGAGGATGTAGGCCTGAAGTCCTGCTCCCTTTATCAGCTGCAAGAGTCACCTTTTCTTTAGGCTTTCAATACTTGCTACAGTCACCACAGAAGAAAGTTGCACCTTCTCCTTCCACCTCCTTCCTTGGTAACTTCCTTACTTCAGAATTCATGCATTTCAATTCTGTTCATGATCATATTATTTGGAAGAAATTGGTCTGTATGCCTAAAACGAATCCAGGAGTTGCATATGTAATTCCAAACTTCCTTAAAATTGCTTAGAAGGTACCATTTTCTCTTAAGATTTATTTTTCATTGCTAAAATTCCTCTTTCTTTACAAATATTTATGCAGTTTGTTGGATGTGCTACCTGCTCCTATATGTCAGTTCTGGTGCCATTTGTTCAGTTCCACTTGTTTTTCAGAACCGAAATGCATATGTACATCTTGCATTTTGTATGACTGCATATGCTTTTTAGGAATAACATAACTTTAAAGTATATTTTAAAATTTTTGCTTTGTGTGAAAATTGACATTGCAGCCTTTTCAATGTGACCCTCAGATATTAATGAGTGGAAAAAAAAGTGAAAAAAAAAATTAATGTATGGTTTAGATTTAGGTTGGAGGTGCAGGGTGTTGGACTTGATCCTTATGGGTCTCCCTCAATTTGAGATATTCTAGGATTTTAATTATTTAAAAGTAATTTCTTCCAAATGCTGTGAAGAGGTTCAATGGCCTGTGCTTGTCATAGATTTCAGAAAGTCATCAATAAAAGTAAACACAGCAGATATATGGTCCTTGATACAAGTCTCTGGAAGGAAAGGCAAAGTTAGATTAGGCAGGAGTTCTGCCTACTGTTTATCATCAACATTCATAATATGACCCCAAATAAATTGGGGGTCTCTGTATCACCTTATCTCCCCAGTAATCTCCTAACTTGAAGGAAATCTACATGATGTCTTTTATTTAGACGCTGATGGACAAGTGAGTGTGAAGTTTGGTGTGCTGTTTGCCGATGAGAAGTGTGCCAACCTCTTTGAAGCCCTGGTGGGAACGCTTAAGGCGGCAAAACGACGGAAGATTGTCACTTACCAAGGAGAGCTGCTTTTACAAGGTGTTCATGACAATGTGGATATCATGCTGCTGCAGGACTGATGCACTATTTCAGCTATTCGTTAATGGAATTGTTTGAAACAGTTTGATCAGTCAAACAATTGTTTGATTTGCCACATACTCTTAATAAGGCTGATCGTTCTAAGGCATTTTGATGTATTTTATATATCTTTATAGTCAAAAGAAAACTGTCCTATTTTGGAAAACATTCCCTTTTGTAACTCTTCCTAAAATGGTACTGTATGTGAGTAATGTAAAAGATGCCGGATCTTTTTCTCTCTTTTAATTTTTTTAAAATTTTTTTTAAAAATCTCAGGTAATTCTCTCATCTATCTGGTGGTTATTTTCAACATATAAAGAAGACTGGTAATTTAATGTTTACAGATTAAAATGTGCCATGGAAGTATAAAATAAAAGCACATACTTAAATTTGTGTTATTCTTACTGCTTTGGTTTTTTTTTTTATTGCAATCTGAAATGAAAGCAAGCTGAATTCCTGCATATTTAGGCAACTGTTCAGAGAGCACGACCGTGAGATAGAAATAATTTTGCAGCATGGTTCAATAGAAGAAAGACTGCCCTTCAGATGGACCAGACTGTGCACAAAAAGGCATGAATGTTAAATGTACCTCATTCATCTGTGGCAGGGTCATATGCTTTCGTTTTCTCATCCTCTAGACTTGTGAAGGAAGTGGGTGAGGAGCTCCCTGAATGCTTTCATGCAGTGTTAATCGGAAGTTAGTACAGCAGCTTCAGGCTGTGATTATTTTCCTCATAGAAGTTCCTACTTTCTCTAAATCTCTCCAGGCAGAAGGTGGCAGGGAAGGAGAAGAAAAAAGCCCTTTTGATTGTTTTCTAGCTTACTGCTGATTCTTTTTGTCAGGTGCACCCTGATAAGAAGTGTACCCTCCAGTAGAGAGAAAGAAATGCTGCATGAGGAAAGCAGCTGTGGGTAAGCAAACTGCTTACTGCTCTGTGCTTACACCCCACAGCTACAGCTCTTAAAGTTGCAAGATGGGTGAATTTCCCTTAGCAGCCTTTTACAAGTGCAAAATGTTTGAAAGGTGTCTTCTCATTTACAAATCCAGCAAATGTGTGTATTTTTACAGAATCTCTACAAAGCTGTGTAGTTCCAGCTGCTACCCCTTTTATCTTGTGCAACAGGAAAACAAGTTAGATCCTGTGTGCAAACTGATTTGGGCTGCCTCTGCTTGTGCTGGCCCCAGGATCTGGAAAGCAGGGAAGTGATACACAGAGAAACTTGAGCTGTCTGGGTCCAAGCCAGCTGGAGTGGAGAAGCAAAGCAGGAGCCCAGCACAGCTTATTGGCTTCAGTGCTCTGTCACTCTGGTGCAGCTCTTCTGCTTCCAGATGTGAGCTGGCAAGTGCCTGAACCCCTGTGCTCCTCAGGCAGAAAGAAGGGGGACAGAGATCCAAACCTTCTGCCAGAAGAGTGAGACCATACAGCTGAGCATTGCCAGATAACTACAGTTGGTTTTTTTCTTCTGCTTCTATTTTGCTGCAAGCCTGAGTCTGGAGTTCTAGATTCATAGAGTAGCCTGAGTATGCTGACAGATACCAAGTGCTTTGTGATTGTCTGAGATGCCAGTTTTGGTACAGAGGGTACCAACCTCTCCCAGCCAGGAAGTAGTTGTCCGTGCAAGCTCGTGACAGCTCTTTAAGCACTGAAGGCCTCAGCCTTGAAAATTTAGTAAAAAACAAACCAGTAAATGTAAGGCTCAGTGCTGAGTTGGAGCTGAGACAGGACTTTGAAGAGACCTGTGTGTCTCTCTTATTTTAGATTTATCCTAACAATACTAATAAAAGTGCTCAGGGCTTCTGGGAACACCATGTAGAAAGAGACAGAGAAACTTGGAATTAAAATAAATCTGTAACAACTGGAGGAGAATGTGACTTTTGTAGTGCCTGGGGAGTTGAGTTTCATTTTCTCTCTGCTTCTGAAAGCAGGAGAGGAACAACAGGAACAAGGATGTATATCCAAGAATTTGCCTCCAGTGCAAAGTTTAATCCAATATTGGCTGGCCTCAGAACTGTGTAGGGTTTTCACTTCAGGTTGTATACAAGCACTGTTGACTTCCTAATTTATTTTTTTTCCCAGAGAAAATCAAATTATAACATTTCTTCCAATGCATGGGACAGCACATCTGTTGAGGAAATAATTTCCACAGCAAATGGCCTGGACATGAGACATAGTTTCTGGAACACTTGACACAATAATAGAAAGCTGGGGGGAGGAATTACCTATTTCTGTAAACAGTAGTACAATCAGCACTCCTCTGCAATGAGTTTGTGACCTTATCAGCTATGGGTCTGAAGGAAGCTTGCAGGTCGGCCAGGAGCACCAGTCATTCCAAAACAGAAAGTAATTCTGACTGTGGGGAAGTAGGAAGAATCAGAAATTTTTGACAACAGCATAAGAGCTATTGGTAGCCGTTACCTGCCTGCAATTAGGCCGGGAAATTTGCAGAAGTGTAGCTTGGCTAATTCAGTCTCCATAAGATCTGAGAGTACGGTGGAAACTTGATGAGAGATTGGATGAGCTCCAGGCAAATCTAAATGATACAATTTAAGATGTCATCAGTGCATGTTTTCAGCTGGGACTCTTAGAGTAGCTGATGGAGTGGAGTGTGTGCCCTCACACTCACTCAGCTGTTTCCGTACAAAATCCAGAGCCTGGAGGTTTATGTGCTTTTCAAAGGAGTTTTAACTAAGCTATGAAGGTGCTGAGGTGCAGGTCTGCATAACCTCTTGTGAGGGCTGGTGACATCTTAAATTTTGCAGCTATTTCTCTTGTGAGCATAATTTTTTTAGTTTTTTTGGGGTTTTTTTTGCTGGGAGCATGAGCAAAGCAAGGACTGAAATATATGCAAAACTATCTTTTATGTGCTTCTCATGTTGGAATGAATTTTGAAAATGCATGTTGTATTTTGCTCATTTCTCATGTTCCCTCTAAAGCTTTGCTGGAGATATTCTTTCTGCTCCAAGGGATTTCTCTTAATGATAGCAATGTCACTTTTGCCATTCATTCTTGTGTAAAGCTTTGCCACAAAAAACACTTGAAGAAAAGAGCAAGAGGAAGAGAAGCAGGAAGTTCTTCCATACTGAAAACTTACTATATTGCCACTGATACTTAGTGGTTTTATTTTAAATTAGTTGGGTGTTTTAGAAATAGGATGAGATTCTCCTCTACTCTAGCACAAAATGTATGTTAAGTATGTTTAAACAGTTGCTTGCTAGGATGGCACCACAGGATTGTCACAGGACTGGCCTTTTGTCTGCATACCAAAACATTAACCCTTAATGATATATTTGTATCATCTCTGCCTAGAATAAAAAAGAGTCCTAAAAGTATGCTCCACAGTCTGCAGCATAAGCTATGTTCAACATTACTTGAAAATCCTTTGTCTGATAACTGTATGATGGGAATCACGCTTTCAAGGACTTAAAAAAAGCACAACGTGTTTCTTTTGGAAACCGGCAAAGTCAGTAATTTTGCAAAATTCATGTGATTTGCCTTTTCTCTCAGCAGCAAACCTCTGACCTATTAGGTCTCCAAATGATTTGATTTTCAATGCAAGATGTCTTCAGCCTTTTGATCTGAAATGGCATTCTCAGAGAAAGTCAAGAGCAGGTTGAAGAGTTGCTCCAGTGCAACGATTTCCAGGAATCTGTATGGTCGTATTTCCAGGTATCTCTGGTTTAAAAATAAGCTGAACGGGTTATTTGAGGATAAGTGCTTGACAGTGTTTCTAGAAAGCAGTATTTTTAACATCTAGTTACATAAACTGCCTAATGTGAAGTTATTCTAATAAAGTTTTCCTGAGGGTGGCAGTTCAGTTTACTCTGAGTACAGCTTTAGCCACAAATGCACTGCAGTGTGTATTTAAGCAGCCGAAGCCAGTCTGCTGGCACGTATTTTGAATAATACACCAGAAGCAGCATTATCTTCTGGGGTAGCCTAGATGTCATAACAGATTATACTTATCTCTACCAGAGCACCTGGGTGACTCAAATATCAGCCTGGTAACCTAGAGAGGGAGTCGTTCGACCTACAAATGCTCTCTTGAGTCTTGTCAGATCAGATCCAGATCAAAACTCCTTTCAGAGAAATGCTTAGAGTCAGACTTGAGCATTTTCCAGTACACCATTTTCACAAATATAGCAGCATTATGTCCATGACCATGTTGCCTTTTGGAGCTTCTTCCTGCACAACCTGAAAGCTGAGTGACACTACGGGTTTTGCTGCCACCTTGCCATGCTTAAAGCTCTTCCCCAGAGAGGACAATGGTTTGTACCATGTAATTGTATAGGCATACTATGCATACTTATTGGTACAACAGGTACTCAAAACTTGACTATTTTTTTCCCAGTGGAGAAACAACACAGTAAAATGACAATTATGTTTGAATGGGAATATAGTGATCTGCATTTCCTGGTCTTTGCTAAGTCTACTAAATGCCACAAAAGATCATGTTAGTAAAATTGATAGTCTGTATCTTGCAGAATTAAGTCGTTTGCAAAGTTTTGGTAATAAAAGACTTATTACTGCCAGGTCCTTATTAGTCAAGAGGCCTTGGTCCATCTCTGCGGTTGATGTTCTAAAAAGCTTCCTTTATAAAATTCTATTTTGGAGCACGATATGATTTTCTTGGAAATCTGCTTTCTTAGGGAAAAAAAAAGAGAGTCAACAGCAGCTGAAGACTCTCCCCACCATTCATCAGGACTTCAGCACCATGAAGCAGTTCACACAGAAGTCAAGATACAAACATGGTAATAACTGTTGCAGGTAACTTCAGTGGCATTGGAATATTTAAATTCAAGTGTGTGACATCTGCAAGGTACTCTGGTAGCTCCAAGTCCACAGATACCTAAGGTTCCACTGGAAAATTTTTCTGGGAATCTAAAATCGTGCAAACCTTCCTATAACCAGAGGCATTGCCACCTTGTCTCCACTGAACACCAAAGTGCCTGTCTAAGGAAATCAAGACACACACACATGCCTAAAGTCAACCAAAGATATGTTCTGGGAAGCAGGGATGCTGAGTAGTCCTTAGTTTTATACAAAAATGTCTCCATTTTCTCCTTGAGCACCCACTCAGACACCTTTCATTATGTAGCCTGTAGGGGGTGGGAGCATTAGCAGCAGGTGGGTGCAGGTTGCTGCCAGGGTCTGGCACGTGCACCAAAAAACATCTGCAGGCAAAGAGAAATTGCTGTGTGAAAAGCTGTGCCTCAGGCTCCTTAGGAAGCTGGTCTGTGCTTCTGGGTCAAGCAACACTGAGGTTGAACGCTTTGCCCAGAGGCAAGAGTGGGATTCCCTAACCTGTGTCCTTGTGCCTGGAAAAAAAGGCCTCTCTGTGTGATTACATTTTCACTGTGTTCCACTCAAGCATGTCCAGCCAGTTGGCCTGATAGCAGGGAACTGCTGTAGTGGGACTTCTCAGAATTGTTTTCTTCTCTATGAACACTTTTGGCAGTTTATAAAGTCACAGACTGTTTCAGGGTGGAAGGCACCCATAAGCTTGTAGTACACATTGCTTGGTTCCCTCTCAGACACCTTGCATAGTGAGAAAAAGATCTCCCAGTCATGCTTGGGACCCCGTTCTTGGATGTGCA
The DNA here is from genome assembly GCA_013400315.1 of Bombycilla garrulus. Taxonomy (NCBI): domain Eukaryota; kingdom Metazoa; phylum Chordata; class Aves; order Passeriformes; family Bombycillidae; genus Bombycilla; species Bombycilla garrulus. The sequence continues at coordinate 27,230 of VXBU01019150.1, forward strand.
CCCTAGTACAGGTCTTAGCTTTGTTGACACTACTGAACGCATCTTGTCTTAAAAGTATAACAATAGGTGGCCCAGAGAATGAAGGGTTAAAACATGGGAGTACCACAGTCCCACTGTCTTTACTAAGTTTAGGCCTATACACAATGTTCTTCCCCTACATTTTGAAAGCTGCCAAAGACAGCAGGGTTTTCATTTGGATGTAAAAGTCAAACCTTCCTCTCTGCGGTCTGCAGTCTGCACGCCAGCAGGATGTTGTGGTGGGTGACAGCCAGGGGTGAAACCCTTTTGCAGAAAAGAAAACAAAACCAGTTTGTGTCAGCAGAAGCAAGAGGGAGTAAATGGTATAAACACAGCAAACTAAATGATACTGTGAGTTTTTGCTTCATGGCAATCCAGACTACTTGTATTCATGCAAGCACATATTTTAAATTGCAGTTTTGAACAAAAAAAGAAATATCGCTAAAACTGTCCAGAAAACTCCTGACTTGAGCTGTTCCTTGCAAGTTGAATGTGTTGTTGTCAAGTTTCATGACAGTCTCCTTTAAATTTAAGAAAAAAACCTAATCATCTTTGAATTGTTAGTTACAGACAATGGCAATAATCTTGGCCAGTTAATGTCTTGAGGGTAAAATGCAGACAGTTGGCATTTTATCCATTTATAATAATTTTTTAAATGGAAGTGCCATCCCTTCTCTCCCCCTCTGCCTCTCCCACACACACTCAGCATTTTATGAGTCAAGCTACAAGAATATCAAGAGGCTGATGCAAAACTTAGATTTTGGAAAGCTCTTTTTAAAGGAATGCTTGAGCTGCTTTTTCTTTGCCTTTCTTACTTTTCTGGTCATATTTCCAAGCTGCTGTCTGCAGTACAAGAGTAATGTTTTAATTAAATCTAAAATCTTGCGGGTACTGTATGGCTAAGGTGAGACCACAAAGAAATACATTTTTTTGCACCAAATTTCTAAGAATGCTTCTGTATTTTATAGAATCTTTATTTTTGCAAATATCTAGAAGTCAGTGGGGCAGTTCACATGAGATCAAGCTGTGTATTAGGTTGTGGCTGTAGAAGCCAAGAAGTAATCAGGGTGAAAATCATGAGTTTTATTACTACATTCAGTATCTATGCTCATTCCCATCCTCAGCACAGGTAGTGTGTGAGCCACTCATGCATTACATCATGGTCCTGTGGCTTCACAACCACGGTAGCTGGGGCTACTATACCATTAAACCAGATGACACCAAGGCCACAGCTTGGACTGTCATACTCTAGACACATCTGTCTCATGAGAATGGTTTATATTACCAGCTTAACCCATTACCATTACCATTTAAAAAATACACCTGGCATGATTTGTGTTTCAGGTTTAAAGGTTCATCTGGAGTTCCATAGTCTGAGGGGTGGGCATGATGCCTCCACCTCCCACACCTGAGATGTGCCTTTTGGGGTGACTATCCAATAGGGTGACTATCTCTGCCCTTGCTGGAGATGGTAAAGTGTGAGTTTGTGCCTCTATAACATCAGCAGTCCATCTTACAGGTATCTGTTCTCTTTTGTTCCAGTTTGTATCTCTAGGGTATGCCCAAGCTACATAACCATACCTATTATACTACAAAATATCTCCATCTTTGCATAATAGGTAGGCAAAACAACCTTTTGAATTCTTAGCCCATAAATCCCAGAAGATGTTCTCATTAAGGCATCTGATCACAGATCCTATTCCTATGGCTTTCCTGGTAGCACCAGGGCTTTTTGGTGGAAAATCTCTTGGGTAAGTATTGTTCCTTTGAATTTGTCCAATTACACACCACAAAGCCAGTCCTAACTGGAACATCTGTTTTACGGGAGTAACGGTGCAAATGACAGTATCATCTAGACTTTCATTTAGTTGTTTTCCAAATATTTTTCTTGTCAGACTTTTTTTCCATTATTACAGCAAAAAGCTTTTAAAAATCCATGTAAGACATTGTTTTGCACTAGGTTGGTGATAAGGTGAGAGAGAGAGATGGAGAGAAATACAGTGCAGGGCTCTTTCTGGATTTCAGAAAGAATGGCTGACAACAAGTAGGTTAATAAAATAACCATTTTAATGAGAGAATAAAGAGAGAAACATAGGAAGTAATTCTTACATCCCCACAGCATCAGACAGGTCCCATATGTATTTTCTCAGGGCAGAACCTTTTAAGGAAAGGTTCTTCCATTATGGTCCTTTGAGCTAGTAAATAATTTTGTTATAAAAACCCAACAGTTTTTCTGAAGGATGTTTTCATGAGAGCTTCTCACAGCACTTTCAGATGAGGCCAAGGCCAAACGGGATAATGTAATTGCGCAAGCTGCCCACAAGCTCCTCTCTGAACAATGAGGTGGCCAGGTTTGTCCCATGGTCAAGGGGTCAATCTGTGCAGTACATCTGATGCTGAAGGCCACGCTGGTTGTGCAACGTGACACAGCACAGGCCTGGGACTGCTCAGGTTCACTGTGCAGGGTGATTGATTCCTTGATGCACAGCAGCCTCCTGGTCAGGGTCACTACAGAGATGAATTTTAGTTGATTCCCTCTAATACTCCCCGTTGTCTCACTTCCGAAATTAAGTCATTTAATGTACCAGAGAAAATGGTAAGAAAAAATGAGGAAGTACATTCTGATATTGTTTTTAAGTAGAGAGTGTTTCATGTGTTGGAGTGAACTTCAAAAATTGTCCCAATGGGAATTTTTGCCAAATACACATTGTCGATAATGTAAGAACTACGTTGTGTCATGTAGAGTTAGGATATTAAAACATACCCAGTCCTACTTGGTGTCATGTGCTCTTCCTGGGCCTTCTTCTTGCAAAATTTTGGTCTTTTCTGATTTCCAGAACTGCCAGGTACTCTAATGTTGGCCCATTTTATACTGATGCAGACACTTCTTCTCCACCCTGTTGTGTCTAAATGGTCAATTCACCACCCGTGGACCAGATTGAGACAGCTATGGCAGGGTTTTTAATTTTGTAATATTCACTTGCTTTATTCCAAAAGACATGCTCTCTCCTTTAGTCTCCTGCCTTTATTTTTCACAGAGATTTCATTTCCTACATGATGGAACAAGTGAAGAAAGGAGCTTCATTAATTCCCAATCTTGCTTCTTTTTCTTATCACTGTTCTCCCTATTTGACAAGATCCCTGTAGAAAAAAAATTAATTATGGGTTATCTTCCATTGTACATACACTAGGATCCAAATTAAGGCTTTATGGAAGATGCCTTTTATAATTCTAGAGTGTTTAACCTCATTCTAAAGCATATCATGTAAGTGCTGTATGATGAACCTATATACTCATTCATAAGCATTATCTCCACATTGATAAGCATTTCTACATGCAAATCCTTCACGAGGTCTCATTCTGGATCTGTATACGAGTTGTTGGTAGCACTCGCTGTTCCACTCCTTCACAAAGGCTTATGCTCCATTATTTTGGCAGGATATTGATGGGGCAGATGCAGATGGCCAAAGGACTGTAGCAACCTGAAAAACACTCATCATCCAAGCTTGAATGGAGCCCCACGGGAGGCAAGGCAGTGCCCATGTCACCACTCCTCAGTCCAGACTTGCAAAGGCCTGCCCTGAGACAGAGGCAGCAACTGAGCTCCTCCAGAAATGGTCAGATATCTTTTGCAATAGCAAAAACTAATCTAGCAAAATATGTAACTCCTCACAACTTGCATTTACAAGTTCAGCTTCCTCTCTCATGTCATTCTTACTGTTAAACTAAGTCATGGCAAAAGGCAGGGAAACTTCAGAAAAATTATTTTGGTGTGCTTCAAATTTGGTAAACTTAGAAATGTGTTTTATTTGTCTTTTTTTTCCTGTGGATACACAATGACTTTTAGAAGCAAGTGTAATCTTTAAACACACCCTGTCTGATCCTGTGTCACTAATGATATCTTACTGAGCATCACCAATTGACAGCTGTTTGTTCCTAAATCCTTTTTTAGAGATTTCCTTTCTTAGTATTATTAGCATAGCACAGGATCTCAAATAGAGCGAGTCTTGTATAAATAATACATAAACTGGATGCAAAATGTGTTTTCCCTCCAGTTCTCAAGACCGCCTATGAGCAAGGTTAGAGGATGAGATGGTAAAGATTATAGTCTTCCTACACTCTGGCTGATGTTGCTCATAGGAATGAAGCTGCTGTGCTTCCATTCTTTTCCACTTCGATTTCATGTAACTTACACGATTTTGTAAGTGTCCTTCAACTTTCCATCTTTGTTTTTTTTCCCTGTTCATTATAGTAGGACAGTCTTGTGGAAGCAAGAATGTTGTCTCTCCAGTTTTTTCCCCTTGCAGAACAAAGCATTTCTCCATTGTGGCTTTGCATTTCACACAGATGGCAAAATGATGTGCAATATTACTAGATCAGAAAAGGTGTTTGAGCTCAGTTTGCACAACAGCAGGTGATTACATCAAGTGCAAACTGCTGTATAATTAAACCCAGTATTTCTAAACATATGCTGAGCTAGAAAGGGTAAGTTTTACTGGAAGTTTTCCAGAAGAAAGTATTTGATTTTGCAGCTTGTATTTTGATGTTTATTGAAAATGTCTCAATCAGAGCTATATGATTTGGCTCAATATATTCAAAATGGTTTGAATCTTTCAAGATCATGTCTTTTTTTCCATTTCCAAACCCAATGGCTTCAAATCATCATGTTCCAACAGAGCTGAAGTGATTTATATGTCTTAGCAGTGCTGCAAACTGCAGTCTTCTATCCTGGAACTCTCTCCACAAAGTATTAATGTTCCCCAGTGATTTCAAATCACTTCACACACTATAAAAAGGGCTAGGTGATTAACACTCAAAAACTCCTTATGCTTGGCAGAGATTTACATTTAAATCCTACGCATGTAGAAAACCAGGTTGATATTAACCAAAAGATCTATTATTTTGTACCTTTGAATGTGAGAGGTATTTCCTGAGCTTTTTTGCTCTGCTAGTCAGCTAAATGTGTCACAGTCTGTAAAATTACACTCTGTCTCTCAATTTCAGCAAGTTCTTGTAAAAAAAGTCAAGAAAACTGGTGGAATATTTTTGGCATAAAATGCAAACTCTGCCACTATTACATTATATTTCCCTAAGCTAAATACTGTTTCTCACTACCCTTTCCTCTCTCCTTTTTCTTCTCCATGGGCTGTGAAGAATCCCCTGTACAACATGGGATACTGTTTATATAGACAAGGGGGTGGCTCTGAGATCCAAAGTTGCATTCAAGGATTAGAGCAAATCCGCTGTATTTCTCCCTCCTCCTCCCTTTCTGTGATCTGGTAAAATGAGGGGACACAGAATAAGTGCATGTGAGGTGGGATCAGTGGGTGTTGATGTGTTGGCTAGAAGCAGATGGACCTTCCAGATTTGTTGCAAATGGATACAAAATTATTTGCACAGGTGGAGTAAGAACAGTAGAACAGCCCACTGTGGCAATTATCCTTTATTTTAATTTTTTTTGGGGTGTGTGTGTGTGTGTGTGTTTGTTTGTTTGTTTTGGGTTTTTTTTAAATGCAGAACAAGTTATCCTTTTACTTTCTGAAAAGGAAAGGGCAGACCTTATTGCGTTTCCTAACCAGCTTTGAGCACACACAAAATCTATCCCCTCTATCTTTGTGCACATAAATACAATCTTCACTCACACTGGTTCTGTCTTGGAGATGGACTCCTTCAGTTGGTTCAAATTATTTTCTCTTCCTTATATTCCTTTTGCTCTACCACAATTTTTTTTTGTGTTAGCTCTTGCCATTAGCTCTCCTGAATGGAAGTGCCAAAATCTGTGTGTTTGCCTTATCTTGTCAGACTGGAGCTAAATTCAGTTGCCAGCACATCACTGCCACGTCCCTATGGTCAGTCACATTCAAGGCTAAATGAAGGGAAGTATCAGCCACCTACAATACTCGTGGTGCAAGGTGCAAAGCTTCTTGATAAAAGGATTCCTTCCTGAGTATGTGGCTAGGGGATTTCAGCAACAACCCTGAGAGCACACAAGCTGAACCACATAGTTCTTTTGTAGCAGAGAATTACTGATGTGTTAGTAGGGAAAATCAAACATCAGCTTCCCCAGAACACTAGGTTTGTCCAAGCATCTTATTTTCTCTGCTAAGTTTGAAGGATTTAAAAAATATTTATTTATTTATTTGTTTGTTTGTTTGTTTATTGTCTTTCTTTGTCCTGTAGGGAGAGGAAAAGTCTGCAAACTGAACCATACCTGCACATGTATACCAAGGTAGGTAATCTCATTGTTCCACAAGCAGAGGGTCTGTGGGATGAACTGAGCTATAAAATCACAAGCAAGAAGTCTGTGTTCGCCTGCCTTTGGAAAAAAATAGTCAGCTGTGGGATCTCTGAAGATCTCACCATTACGCCTCTGAGATTAAGGAGGGTCCAGGCTCTTGGTTTCAGTTTTTAATGGGAAGCTTTTAATCTTCATCTGTGTTTTGGATGCACACACTGGAAATTTTGAGAATTAGATGGAAATGAAACATTAGCTGGTCTTCAAAGCTTGTCACTGTTATTTTTTGTGCCTGCTATTTTGCCACTATAGAACCCCCTAGAACTGCTTCATGGGACTCCTCATTTCCTCTCAGCAAAGAACAAGTTAAAAGTGTCCAAAAGTTAGGAAGCGCGATGCGCTCCTCACAGAGAGGGTCCAAGGGATACCATGACCAGGCCTGCCATCTTCCCCTGTTCCAGAGGAGCTAGCTTGAGTTTAACTCTGATGGAGATCAGTTGTTTTGCCTGAGGGGAGCAGGATGAAAGCTAGTGTACTGGAGAGCTTGGATAGCTGTTTTCTGGTCCTGGCACCTGCCCTAGCTTTTTTTGTGACAGCTTGATGACTCGTTTCTCCTGTATGCAAAATGAATATTTTCATATTTACTTACTTGGCAAGGTGAAATGATGATTAATTTGTCTTGGTTTTTGCAGTCTGATGTACAGAGTGTGATTAGTTGCAATGTGTGCACACATCACCCCCCAGCAGCGTGAGCATGAACCTCAGCGGGAGCAGCTGCTTTCAGCTCATCCTCAACCACGGAGGGAGGTGCCTGGATTTTCCCTTCCTCGGTTCTGCCACAAAAGTGGTTGTTTGTCTTTTGTCTGAAGGTTTAGTGCAGGTGTGGCGGCTTTGAAATTCCCATAGTTAACCATTCCCCAGCTTCTGGGCTGGCCCTATGCATGGTGCCCTATGCAGTCCAGGTCAGCTGGCAATCTTAAGGGGACAATTGCATTACAGATTGCCCAGGAACATCATCCCCATCCTTCTGTCAGGGCAATACCTCCCATGAAGCAAAATTTCAATCTAATTGTAACAATATTCTTTGAGTGCAATGAAAAAGAATACAAGAAGTTTGTGATGACAGTATAAATCAGCACAGCAGTCAGTGGGAACACCGCACAGGCCATTCATCCATACACTTCCATTAACTGCTGTTCATTCTGTGACTTCATGATTTCTCCCTGCTTCACTGCAAAGCATTTACAGGTCTGGACATTAAATCTTTCTGACTTCTGTAACAGAGTAGTAAACAACACTGCAATCTAAATTTAAACTCAATACCTCAGAGACCTACTCTTTCAGATTAGAGATAAGGGAATTTAGGGGAAAAAAATGCTTAGCTCTTCCAAGGCTCTTCATCTCTTCTCAGTGTTTCCAAAGACCAAATATCACCTTTACACCTTCTGCTCTTTTCATCATCTGCCCAGAGCTATATTCCATAAATTTAATACGGATTCACTAGAATTGCCTGTGGTTCCAATACCAGCTTTTCCTTTCTGGAAAGGCAGAGGCCTATATTACAGAAAAGAGAGAAAGAGCTTAAATGATCTGCTCCAGAGCCCTCAGTCTTACTCAGAGATACCAAGGAATGATGGCAAATTAGAGAATGAAAAAGACATCTCCATTTTTTTCCTAGATTCTCCTTTCTGGTTGGTAGCAGATTTTTTCTGCTGGAAATGACATATATACTACAATTTCATTATTGTCATTTATGATGAGTTCATGCATGTTCCCTGGTGTGAAACTCTGTTATATGCAACACACTTTTCTTTTGGAAGTTGAAAAAGACTTCTTACAGAAAGAGAGACCTTTCCGCCTATGACAGGAACAGTGATGGCTGTGTCAAGTGGAGATGCTGATGGCATTTGTGTACCACTTTTGTATTATTTATGACTTTTACCCATCCTCATCCTGCCCAAGTCATCCCAAATATTTCTTGTGGCAGAAGTGTACTGAATTGTTACCTAATGGAGTCTGCTCCTGAAAATCACAAACCTCAGATGCTCAAAGCAGTAACCAGGCCCAGAGTAATGAATACTCTCATATTGAGGGTATGTTTCTGTGGCAAAGCAAGTACATTGGGCATTCTCTTATCTTTTCCTTTTTGAGTTTTCAGGTTGCCAGGCAAGCTTTTTTTCAACTTTTCACCGAAATTATCTGCAGTGCAGCGGGGGCTTTGAAAGAGGCCTCAGTTTGCAATAGCCACTGCCTGGATTGTGTCTCCATGAAAGCAGCACAGGGCGACCCAGGAGAGAGGAGATCAAGCCAAACATAAGCTGTGGAGTGAATAAGCACAAGGAAGATGGTGCTGGGAAAATCTCCTGGGATCTTGCTGTTCTGAGTGCTGGCAAGTGGCCATGCTGGACCCCCTTCTGAGAAGCTGTCTCCAGCTTGCTGGTTTTGCCTTGTTCAAGGAAGTGAAGTTTTGTATGTTAATTGTAAACAAGTGGAGCTTTGTCAAAAATACCTGCTTCTCTTATCATTAATCTTCTTACCAGAAAATTACTAGAGAACCTTGAATTTTAGCTAGGCATTGAGGTTGAAACACAAAAAGAAGATAAATACTAATTTAAATATACAAGGTTTGCTTGGTTCTCTTCAGGCATCCTGCAAAACTAATTTTCTTTTCCTCCTTACACCCTGCCTGAGGCACCCATTGTCTATAATTCAGAATTCACTTGGGAATGTAATTTCTCTTAGAAGCCATCCTTCCTTGTTATTTCTGATTTTTTTTTTCCCCTGGAACTTGCCATTTGCAGGAAATACTAATGATATCTGAGTTTGATATAATTTGGGCCAAAGTTGAAAATGAAAAAGAGAAAAGAAGATAAAATAGTCTTTGAACTAGTGATATGGCTTTTTCAGACAGCTTCATCTAACTAGAACACTCCTGAATTACTGCATACATTTTTGGGTAATTTCAGAACAGCATTCTGAGAAATTCCTTTGTAAATGCATAATGCCATAGGTTTTTCAGTGTAAGGCTTGATTTTAGCCATGGATTTCAAGGAATTTTACAAAGAACATTCATGTAATGGCCCTTACTCTAAGGAATGTGAGATTTTAAACTAGAGAAGATTATTTGCTCTGCATCATACCAAAAATGTGTGGAATTGCTGGGAAGGGAAGGCATCCTGTAAGGAAAGTCAGTAATTCACAAAACATATCCAGCAGTCCCCATCCCTGTGTCTCAGCATGAACTAGTGGTTTAACTATGTATGCGATTTTGAGTCACAAATACAGAGTCAATTGGAATTGAAGCTAGTTCTGAATGACCTCTCTCAAAGCTTGCAGTTTCATTTATTAATGAATTTTAGTTCTGTTTGCAGCATCCCATTTGTCTTGTTCTGTAGGCCTGTAAAAGAACAAAATGCACTATGCTTCAGACCTGAGTCTATACAAAGAATGACGCCCTATTGTTGGCATATAAAACTGGGAAAATATGAAATAACTAAGCTGCCTTTGGCATCTACCAATTCAAGTTGGATTAGTAGAAAGAGAAAGGTCAAAGTACTGGCAAATTCCTTCTCTCATCTGGAAGGAAGTGAGCAGAAATCTCAGAGGCGGAAAGTACATTCTTCGATGTGGAATTTTGACTGATAATATAACAGACTGAGCTGAGAATGTGGGGGAGGAAAATCCAATAGATTTAAATAAAATGTAACAGACATGGCTTTGAGTAGGTTTTGTCTCTGTTTAACAATAATGAAAAAGGTCTGAAAGTAAAGCAATTACTTGAAAATTATTAATTTAAAGACAATTAGTTGGAAGAGATCTGTGAATGACATCATCAAGGCTAAGAAAATATTTTTTGAGTTTAATTTCTCTTTGTTTTTGCATTATTTTCATACAGTTGCAAATTATATATCTTCCTTTGCTACAACACATCTTGTTCAAATCCATTTTTAAAAACCTCACAGTTAATGTTTTGGTGAACAGTAGGACTGACTTGAAGCCAGAACCAGAATTTCCCTGAAAAGCCAGACGGTCTTGTTGGCCTTTTTAATGGGAAATGGTGGATTTCATGGTTCTGAAAGGAAATGAGTGGGATCTGGATCCTCAGTCCAGCCTTCAGAGGCCTCACAACATTAAGTATGCAAATTTTCTCTTCTTTCCTATGCCATCAGTTCATTACGAACCTCTCCTCTTTTCCCCTCCCCAGCCATAACAAGGTTGTTGCCAGCAGGATGCAGACTGGGTGCACGCTGAGGGGAACAGCTGGTGCAGAGAAATGAATAGCCAGCCATTGTCCCTGCACCTGGCCAGCACCAGCTCCCACAGCCAGAGACGATAAACAGGGCAGCCACGGAGACGATTGCTGTATTTTTCTGAAGAGAAATTAATTAAATTATAATTGTGGTAGAAGTGTACGTGTGTAGGGATTGTGTAAAAATGAGATATGATGAACAAGATCTTCCACTTTCGCTCATCATTGAAAGCTTTTTAGCTCTCTTGTCTTAGGAACAGAAAGACCTTGGGGAGAGGGTCCTTTCACGAAATGGAAAAGAGGGGAATCGCCAGACCAGGAATGCAAATGAGCCTTCCAGCACACTGGATGAGACTCTAATCCTCATTATTATTTGCGGGTGCAGTGGAGATTTTGATTGTTACTTTTGTTAGCTAAATGCAATTGAGACATGACTTGCGCAGGAGGCCCATCTGTTTGTAAGTGTGAGGATGATGGGAGAACAGCAAGCGCTGAGCTCTGTACACTCTGCTTCTTGCAGTGGCTTCAAGCATCAGCAAACATCAGATGTTTTCAGATGTGGAATGTGGAATAGCTGACTGTTATCACCACAAAGGGCTTTGCCTGGTGACTTGGAAGGGACAGGTAAGCCTGCTGCACTGGCTGTGTTTCGGAGGCTGGAAAAAGAAATCTTGTCCTTGTGCTGCAGCTGCCCTGGTCCTATCACCAGGAAATAAGGTCTGGGTCAGTGGGACCGAGTTTCAGCACAAGGAAAACATCATGCTCGTGCTTTGCTTTGGAGTTAGGGCCTTCACCTTTGATCACGAGTGCTCAAACTCACTTGGGTTCAAGGTACTGCATACAGCACCACTTTCCCTAATTTCCTGTACAGCTCTGCAGTGCTTTGCACCATCTCTACCACAGATATCTAAACCAATCTTCCCATTCAGTTGAGTAGTAGCAATTAGGAATAGCAGAACCCATCTCCTGAGATCTCATTATAAATCCCCAAACCCATGCGTTTACACTTAATTAGTGATAGCAGGAGAGACTAAACCCCTGCCTATTGCTCATCCAGGGATGGCAGATGTTTCCCCGCTGGATTTTTGGATATTCAACTGAGTTTTTCAAAAGTAAACACCACAAAAGTGAAGTAAAGACTCTCCCATCCCTTATCCTTCAACAACTGTTGCTATATCACCTTCCTACAGTTGCAGAGAAAACTTGCCCATGTGTGGCTTGGAGCCTTTGCAGAAAATAACACCCCTTATTCAAAGAATGAGTAACAGCTGACACGTTATAATACTGTTTCCTTTTTTATTTTTCCTTAAGAAATGGCAGGAAGAACTGCTAACTAACAACTTCTTTGTAGTCAACACTCATGGAAGCTGGAACAATTTCCAGGTTATGGATAATTTTGTGTTTTGCGGCTTCCCAAAAATCAGGTGTTTTTCACAGACACATGATATTCCTATGGAAAATCTGTACCCTGCCTGTAATCTCAGCAATAACTATGTGAAATTGATATATTTTTCTTCAGCTTTATCACCTACCAACTTCTGAACAGAAGCATTGAAGGTGAGAAATTCCACTAAATTTCCCTCAGTAGTTGCAAAAGCTATGAATATGCTACTCTGGAAGCAAAGCTCCCAAGACTTGAAAAATACTTGGGGCAGACAAGAGTCTGCTTTTGCTGAGTTGTCACAAATTACTTCTGAGCTGAGAAGCTCACCTTTTCCCTGACAAACTTCACTGGCCAACTGCAACGAGCCTGTCTGCCACTATTCCAGACTAGGGACAGAGAAAGATGCTTCAGGAAACCCAGCTTTTATTGTCTTGAAAGCTGGAAGGCTTCACATAACACTACTTAGGAAAAATGGTAAATGACTTCTAGGACCAAAGCTACTTACAGAGACTGGGTTGAAGAATCAAAGTGACTTAATCTCTTGCTTTTAGAGTTTGGGCCAAAGCCACTGAGGAGAAGGGAACTGCAGCACAGATATGTCCAAGCACTCAGTGAGGGGCTTTACTAACAGGGCATGGGAGGTGAAAGTGGCACCAGTGGAAATCATAGATGGCGGTGACAGAGTAAGAGGATGAGGGATTCATTTCTCTTCAGAGTGGGTATTTGTGAACAGCAACTATCTGGGGCCCAGATGTGAATTTTTAGCCATCTTAAGCAGCTGGGTGAGCAGTAATCTGTTATCTGGAGAGGTGAGTAACAGCTAGCAATAAATCAACCAAAGTACTACATTTTACCTCTCACAAAGGATATTTTACTTTTATTTCTTTATTAAGGATAGTTCTATTTGATCAGCTTGAACCTGGAAGTGAATGAACATTTGTTTTTCAATTACTTGTTTGGAGAACTTCAGAGGTCTGAGTTTGAGTTTTCACTATTTTAACCTAATTACTTATTTTTAAACTTATGCTTACAAAAAAGCACCTACATATAAAGTTTGCAACACAGTTTTTTTGTATTAAATATTTCTGAGAGGAAGATTCCAAAATTATTCACAACATCTTCCCATTAGCGCTCTCTCCCTTTTTGACAGCCATGGAATGGAATACTTCTGTCTCTGTCAGCAATTAAAGCAGAATGGCATTATTTTATCTTCTCCCATTCCTTGTCAATTGACCCTGATTTCAAGTATCTAGTCTGTGTCTATTGAGAAAGTCTTGTTTGTTCCTACACCATCTTGTTTGTTCCTACTACACCATAAAACGTAGTAAAATTTATTTCTGTTATTGATGTTTTAAAGCTCATTTTTTAACCTCAAAGGAGATTACACCAAGAATGAAATACTGGCCAATACCTGTAAACTTAAAATATATTGCTTTGGGAAATTTTTCTTCTCTGTAGAAAACTCTATAGATTTCATACACTTTTCCAGCCTCTTTATTCTTTCTATGTGCAGCTCTTTTGAAGTATACAAATGTGATGCTGTTTACACTACTACAGCTGCATCTTAAGGTGTCTTTTATGTTTTAAATCAAAATTCAGTGAGATTAACAATTTGTGAGTGGCTGCAAATCAAGTATGCTAAGGTCAGCTTTCTGGGAGTGTTGTTAGGTATTTGTATAGAGAAAGAAATAAATTATAAATAATTACAAACAAGAATAAAATGCAGTGAAAGGGGGCATGTTTTGCTAACATCTTCCTTGTTTACTTACTAAAGGAGATAGTATCTATTCTGATAAAAGAACTTCTGAGGAAGTATGGTAAATGGAAAATATCTAAGTGTGAACAGATATCTGTTTAAGTTTTCCAAAATTTGTGTGAATGATATAACAAATTACCTGATTTTTAAAATCTTTGAGTGAACTGGTCACAACTACTCTGTGTACTGTATATAGAAAGAAAAAGAGATGCTTATTTTTGAGTTAAGAATAACAAGGCTTCTGCAAAGGATTGGATTGTGGAGATATAATTTGCTGATAATTGGCAGCACAGGTTGGAGTAGAGTTGCTGCACTTGTCAGAAAGATAAATCTCCAGGACAAGTCCTGGCTGATGATATGCAGTAAGGACTTGTAGACCCAAGCAAAGCCACCTCACTTCCATGGGACAGAGAAGGGGAAGGCCTCTGTGGAGATGCTGGTGGAGACTCCTGGTGTGTAGGGATCCACATTACTGCACAACCAGCCATGGGTCTAAGCAGAACATGTTCCAGGGGGACTGTGCCAATCTCGTTCCCCTGACGGACCAGGCAAGGGAAATCAGGCAGTATACATGGTAGCATCAGTACTTGCCAACTTTTTTTTCAGCCCCGGAACACTACATCAGGTCTCTGTGACTACTGAAACTGCCAAGAATTACTAGATCTCTGTGCTTGATGTCTATGATCTCACTCTGAGAAGGTCTTCCCTATACGAGGCATGACCCTTGCAAGGGCCTAAAGGCTGAGTGGACAGTGGACAGCACCAAAATTTGACCTTCCAAACCAGGAAGCTTAAATTTGCAAAACTTTTTTTTTATTCCCAAATTGGATGAGCTGGTAGGTACAGCATGAGCATATGGGCAGGTGACACCTATGAGCTGCTGCTCATCATCTAGGAAAAGGCATGTCATGAGTGTTGTTTTGCAGCTGACGGGCAGCATCTCGCATACAACGATTCCTCCTGGGTGCAGGAATCCCGCGATTCTTAGTTACTAGTTTTCTGCAGTGCCTCCCACAGCGCCCGGACTCCTGGAGAAGGTGAGGCTGCTGTCGAGGCACGGTGCTTCCAGCTCTGCTCCAGAGGAGTGCAGCAGCTTGAGTTCGCCCCCACTGTCCGTCACCCACCGAGCTGAGGAACCACATGAGCTGAGAAATCCAAGCTCAGGGCTGTGCTGCTCTAAGGCTATGTGCTCCCTAACCCGCCCCCGCCTTCCCCACGAGACCGCATTGTTTTGGTTTCCTTCCATCCCCTTTTTATTCCTGCACGTTCAGGTGACATTTTCCAAGCGTTCCCCGCTGTTTGGACATTCACAGCACCCGGGCCGCCGCGGCGGGAGCGCGGCCGGAGGCGCACGGCCGAGGCCGGGGCTGCGGCGAAGGGCGCGCACGGAGATCCCCGTCCCCGCTCGCCCGTCACCCCGGCCCGGCTGTGGGGATACCGGCTACAGCTCCGATCGCCGCCCTGGCTGGCGGCGGCACAGCGCGACCTGCCCCTCCCGGGAGCCGCAACCACCCCCGGCCCNCCTCCCGCCGCCCGCGCCTGGCTCGGCCTCAGCCCCCCTCCCAGCGCACGCCGCTTCCCGCTGCCACCCGCGCCTGCTCCGGGAGGAAGAGGGGAGGCGGTAGCGGGCGGCCGAGAGGGACACGCCTTTCGCTCTCCCCGGCCCGGCCCCCGGGCCCCGCCGCCCACCGCGGGCGCGGCGCAGCGCGGCCGCCGCCGCCTC
>VXBU01019150.1:42982-134282 GCA_013400315.1 Bombycilla garrulus
GGTGCCGTGGCTGCGGGCGGCCCGGGAGCGCTGTCCGGCGGCAGAGCGCATCCCCGGCGGGCGGGAAGCGCAGCGCTCGCTGGCGGCGGCTGATTCTGAGCTCTGTTGAAAAATCCCCGCTTTATTCCGTCACAGTTAAAAATGGAGTCCTGCTCTTCGGTCAGTTTTTTTTTTTGCTGTTGCACAGCAGTTGGGTTTGTCAGGGTAGCACGCTCACTTCGCATCAACCATTTTATGCTGCCTTTGGTCGGTGCGTTGGGTTTTGGTTCGGAGCGGTTTTGGTAAGGTGGTGTCTTGCAGAAACTTGCATTACTATTCATGTTTTGCTGCAAGAGGATGTGCCAGGCTAAAACTAAAGGCAGGCAAAGACTTTATTGCAGGTTTGCTAAGCCAAAAAAACCCACCTCTTAATTCTGCTGCTAGGTTTACAAACTGTGATGCAGAGTCCCTACTCTTCACTTTTTTCCTCTCCCAAGTTCGATTTCAGCTTTTTACTCTCCGTGCTTTTCAAAAAGTGGGAGGGTGACTACAACTGGTATTATGCTTTGTGGCGGTAGTTTTGCCTACTGCTGTTAGAAAGGCACTTCCAAGTGTCTTAGTTTGGTTTTCAAGATGTCCAATTCCCATGTATTATTTAATGGAAACTTTTCCTTGGAAATATTATCAATTAATTACGAATCACTTTAACTCACAAGGTCTTTGCTGGACTGCTTTTGTAAGAGTATTACTCCAGAGAATAGTGGAGAATGATTAGAATTTCCTTTTTGGGTTTGTTTCGGGGTTTTTTCTTTACTGTTTGCTTTAAGTAAGCGAACAAGGGGAAGAGGAAGATAGAGGTTAACATGAGTTAGAATGTTGCTAGAGCATTTTTATCACGACTTCAGTATGGTAATTAATCCAACATCCACAGTCCAACATCCACATTGCGGGTGGCGTCTTACAAGTTGGCTTTTCTTTGGATGGAGAGAAGCAATGTTTTGAATTTTTGTGTTGCTCAAGCACAAGTGGCAGTAGTGGTGCGTTTCTGGTGTGGCTAGAATTGTATTGCCTGTGGATGATGAGCTGGTGTTCCATCTGCAGATGCCGCAGGAGGTGATGCCAGTGAACACTGGTAGTGGTACAGCTCGCTAGCCGGACAGTTTGTCAGTCCTCAGCTGTGAGACTGTCCAACATGCTTGACATATCCTTCACCTGTGCTGGCCAGCATCCTCAGAAGTTGGGGCTGCCTTTCTGACATCTAACCTGAGGTGCTCCTTTATTCTGTCTCCCTGCTTCCATGTGACTTCAGTGGTCAGAAACATCCCTTCACTCTTTCACCAAATCCTTCAGTTCTCCTTTTTTTAACCCCCTACCGCAGAGGTACAACCTTAGCTTCAACATTTGCTGTATGGTGCCTGGTCAACACGCCTGATCTTTGCCTTGACAGGACCATTGCATCTCATCATACCTTTCTTTTCAGATAATCATAAAGGCTGGAGGGGTAGATGTGGTTGCTAGCTTTATTTTACATTGGCTACTGCCCATCAGATAATCCTGAGTTGTAAGTTTTGTAAGTTGTATTCTCACTGGTAACTGCAAAGCTTTCAACAGTTTTGGTTCAGGTTGTGCTGCAGAATTGGGAAACTGGCAGGGAAAAGAAATGTGAAATGTGCAGGGAAAAGATTAGGCAATGATAACGGATTCCTTCAAGTCTTCAAACCCAATGAATCTGAAATGAAGCTCTAGTGTAGCCACGGCCCTGGAGGCAACTATCCCATTACTAGACTCCAGACATTTTTAAGTGGCTATGCACTTGAGGGTTGCTTGATCGCTAAGCAGTTTATGGAGGATGTGGCCTGCTGCAGTGAGTGGTGGGGTTAACAGAGTTCTGCTGTGCACAGTGAAGTCTTGACTATTCGTGAGAGACTATCTCGGTTGGGGATTAAGTCTGCTGGGTTGCAGGGAAACTCCTAGCTGTGCTGCTTTTGGACCATGCAGCTGCATGCTGTGACTCATGCTGCCCAGGTTCACTGGTCCTGTGAGACCCCGGGCTTGCTTTTCTCTTCTGCACTGTCACCATATGGTGCTCTAGTGTAATTGGTATGTCTGGTATTGCTGCTCACCTACTCCACCTGTACCCAGTGGATGATCATAGTGACATAGCCTGCTTTCTTCCATGAATGTGACAAGACACAAGTATGCAGAGATGAAAGCAGCAGATTTAACAGTTGAAAGTGTCCGTGCAGACCTTGGCTTTGCATGGTGATATCACTATGATAGTCTAATTACGCAGTCACATCAGGACCCTGCTTCACTCATGAAGCGATAGTGATTCAGGTATGGGGTTTTTTTTAAGTCTTCGCGGTTTGTTTTGTGGTCAGTGTATTGTTTCTACCCCTCATCCATGTGGCATAATGAAATAGAATTTTTTATTTCCTCTGGGCTTCTCTGTGCAGCCCTGACTAGCTGTGCCATGTGATTGGGAACTGCCATTACAGCATCCCTTTCTCGTGGAGTGTTCTTGTACACTTTTGATAAATTTTGCCTCAATTCCTGCACAATTTTCCCTTTAAACAATCAGTCAGTTTTTTGGCATGATGACTGAGAGATGTCAGCAGACTTTTCTCCTGCCCCAAGAGGGCATTTGTTTATGGTTTTTTTGGTGGTGTTTCAGTTTTTGTGTGTTCTGAGCTCAAACTGTGCTTGAAGAGTTCTAGGCTCCCACAGGGGACTCAGGAAGGCAGAGAGCATAACCACTGACCAGATGTGATGGCTTTTCTCACCTTGCACTCCATTTCTCAGCAGAATGGTGCCTACAAGGGGATTCTAGCATTGTCTAGCTGTGTCTTCCGTTCCAATCTCTTCCATCAGACCATGTGATAGATTAATCTTTCTTGACCAAAGTGCATCCATTTTCTGTACCAAATGATGCACAGTTCACAGAGAGGGGGTTATGGGGTGTGGGTGGACTAGTTTAACAGTATCACAGTACACAGGGAAACTGAGATGTGATGTCACAGAAAGCCTCATTTCTTAGATTACCTGACTTCAGAGTGATTATGTTTCTAAAAAAAATTAATTTTCTAATTTTCTAGCTAGTTTTGTGGATTACTTTTCATAAAATCTGAGCTGTCATCGTGTCCAATTATACCAGCAGTTGCATGGGATTTTGCATTTACTCCATTGATGGCAGTGTTCCTGATGGCAGTGGTTGGTTACCTTCATCTGCAGACATAAAGAAGTGTAACATTTTGTGGATACTTTGCCCCAATCATCAGAAGTGGAAAATCCGCGGGAATTAGATCTGAGGCTTTAGATCTGAGGATTGTTTAGCTCTGAGGCTCTGAGGAACAAACTCCTATTCTGTCTCTGCCTTCCTGAGGCTGGACACTCTCAGAGTCTCTGCTCCTGCTGTTTTATCCCTTTATCCTCTGAATGTCTTGCTCTAGTCTTGACATACAATTGTTTCTGACCCTAATATTCCTTATTCTATCAGTTTTCTTTGCCTTGTTTCCCTTCTTCATCTCACTGTCCAATAGAGCCAAGTCCTCTTCTTTGGCTTGGTGGTCTATATCTTAACATCTTGCTGCTTCATCCTCTTGCTTTGTCACTGTTCTCTCCAGCACTGGTGATGTGAGGAGACTGAGGAGACTAGAGAAAAGAAAAAGCTGTGTCTCCCTAGCTGTGCTTTTCCCCTTTAATGTGGAATTCATTAAAGCTGGCCAAATTAAACTAAAAAAAACCACCCAAAAAAAACCCCAAAAAACTAACCCATGGCATAACTAACTGTCTCTAAATCACTGTCCTACATTGTACAGGCCACCTGTTTTAAGATATTTTTTTTTCTCCCCCTGCCATAGGTGAGCCCTTAAACTGCACAAGTAGCAGAGCTGGTGAAGTTGGTGGGTTGGCAGGTGGAGCTGCTGGCAGATTTATGTGCTTTTGAATACTTCACCTGGGTTTCACAAATTTGTAAGACTGATTTACTTTCAAATAAAAAAGCTAATGTATGAAAAGTGTGTGGAGAGGGAAATCAGCACAACAGTGACTAATGTATTGAACACTGTGACTGGCCAACAATTATGATTTACTAAAAAAAAATTATATCCTGGATGTGGGATAGTTAAAGAGGGACAGAAAATTCATCAATGCAATGTTTAATTTAAAAATGTGCTTTCAGAGAATGAATTGTTGTAGTATTTAAGCCTGGATTAATATTTGCTGTCAAATGTTCCCTGCTGCATATAACATCTGGTTCCAGTTTGGCACTCTAGTGATGTTCAGTATTGGCATCTTCTGATTATTTAGCCTTAGGGAGTCCCATTGGTATCAGTGACACCACCTGGAAAATTAAGTTTCTATTCTGTTGCAGTGACTACAAAATTTAATACCTAGTAATTTACTAAGGGGAAATAATTTTGCCTCATAATACCATTGTGTTCTTCTAACTGCAGAAATCAATTGAATGCAAATTTTGCTGTCTCTATCAATGCAAATCAGGTTCAAAAGGACTTTCATGTTAGTTTTAGGATTTTTAAAACTTTGCCGTTACATGCTTTGGTAGCAAATGCAGTTCATGTTCTGCAAATCTGTGTGAATGGAATCATGTTCATGATGAGTGAGTAAAATAAATACTATCCTTTTATGCAAGAGAGCCCACACCCATTTAAGTTTGGGTTTTTTTAAGTTATTTGCTGTCAAAATGGTTATCACTGCCCTGACAGCATTCTGTGTTCACGTGATTAGTTATTTCTCAAGTGTAGTGCTTTCATGAGTAAGGTGTAGGCTTCATGTTTACTCTGTTTCATACAAGGAAATACAGTTTTTGAACTGATTGCTTTGCCTGTACTCATCCCATATCTTACTCCCAATGATCTAATGAGTAGTGACTGAATGATTTCTAGCCCTTGGAGACATTTGTAAGTTTTCTTCAGCCTTGCTTACAGCCTTGCATATTGAGTTATCCTTTGATATTAAAGTACTGTCATGGCTGGCAGACATCCATCCTTCTCTGCTTTTCTTCCTGCAGCATGTGTGATGGAAAAAAAATGGAGGAAAACCTTGCATTCATCTCAGAGTAAAATACTACAGCTAATCTTCAAGATGTCTAAATTATAACAGGATTAGTAGGGCATGGGTTTTCTTTAAACTGTTTTGATAGAAATTGAAATAATTTCAAAGAGGCCTCTTGAAGCAGTAATCTAGTCACTGGAGTGGGTAATTCCACTTTGAAAGCTTGTGGGATTTCAAGTGGAGTACTGGCATTTCCTGGTAGACTTTAGTGACACTTATCTTGAGAGCCTTCATTTCAACCTTTATGTCTTTCTCTCTGTCTCTTGCAGTCTATCAGTCTTCCTTCCTGGGCTTGAGAGGGATATTGCTGTTGTTCCTGTCTCAGGTGCCTGCTGGGAGAGGAGGTAGCTTCTGTTGAAGCCTGGCTATTGAGTGTGCCTGGCACTCCCCATCTCCGCTTTTGTGCTGCCAATACCCATTACGGGAGCAGTATACAACTGAGGTCTCTGTGTGCCACACAGATGCCAGGGATGGTATATGACAGGATGGGAAGCCAGCATGGCATTGTGAGGGAGATGTCTGTGGGAACCAACAACTCCACATCAGGAGCTGCTGTCTTGAAGAGATGCTGGGTACTGCATCTCTTGCTTCTCACTGAATTTCTACCAACTTCTCTTTAGCCTTTAGCATGGAAAATAAAATACAGTCTGTCACACTGAAACTTGGGAAGGATAGACCAATGACACAGTATTCCTAGACTGAAAATGTAAGATGTGCTGATACCACTTGATTCAACCTGCTTCCCTTTCTCACCTGCCTTCTTGTGCTTTTGGACTGGGTGTGGTGGCTAACTGGCTCACAGTCTGAGCGAGTCCAGCCTGCAGTGTTTACATCGGTGCTTGGCATTCGGGCACCTACTTCATACCACAGTTATCTCTATTTCCAGCATGAGTTGGAGTTTTCCACAGAAAACTTGGTAGGGCAGGTGCAGTAGAGTCTGCTTTAGTTATTATTAGAATGACTGTTTCTTGAAGCACGAAGGTTCATTCTCTGTAGCAGGTCAAGTTATTAAAAGCTCTTGGAAGGCTGAAGTGAGGGGATTTAATGGTGCAAGTGCTTTTCTGTGGGGACAATTCATGTGCAGACTAAGTAACAGACAATGTTCAAAACACATTAAGGTCCACCAGTCTTGAGATTGTCATTAATCTCTGCAGTTGCCATGATAGAAGTCATCAGAAAAATCCATACAATGCTGAGGAGTATTCCTAGCCTGAGGCATGATTGCTCATGGCACACAGAACCAATTGTCTTCTGACCTGATTAAACCAATTCAGAGTTCACATGGGAGTATTGGGGATGCACAGTTGTCCTGGTGCTGATACAGGAAGAGGCTTAGGTCTGTTCTCTGGGCATATTTCCAGTTGGACCATGTGTTACAGCACAAGCCAGGGCAAGGTTTCTCCTATACAGAGAGGGTCTATACATCCCAAGCAAAAGCCAAAGGTTTTGTGATTGTTTTCTGTATTTGGACAGCACATATTAAATGGACAGAAACTGGCTAGGTTGGCAGGATGATGATTGTACAGATTATGGTGATTTCTACAAGACCATAGGAATTCTCATGTTGGGTTTCAGCAGCATAGGCAGTAGGTTCAACTTGGAGCACAGATGGCTGCGTAAACAAGCTACAAAATTACTGTGCACATGTAAGTGCCTATCGTACTTAATCTGTGCAGTTTCAACCTTGATTTTCTGCCTTACTTTGGTGAGGTGATGGTTGAGTTGGGAGTGGGTGGTTGAATGAGAACTGCAAATAACTGTATCACATGCTAGTTGCTGATTTCATAAACAGGCATTAGCTCAGACTGTGCTGTTAGTTAGAACATGTTAATGTGACAGGTATGAGTTAATAAGCCTTCATGATTTCCATGGTATTTTCCTGCTGCTGTATTTTCCTGAAGTTGCTAGGTGTGGTTTTTTTAATTTATTTTTTTACTGTCAAGAAATTGCCTTGGAGGTCAAGTGTGAAGTTAGTGTAAATGAAGTGCATGGAGATGCAACTGGCAGCTACTCTGGGAGTCCTGTCACCTAAATTCTCAGCTGAACCAGGGTTTAGTGGCTCCAAATTACCTGAAATGTTTTCTAGGGGAAGGTGATCACTTCATGTTACTACTCACTTGATAGAATTAGTGACATCTTGTACATGGGGTAAAGCATGAGGGAACTGGGCTGTTTATGGCTTTGTTCTCCTTAAATCCCTTCTGAGAGTAGGTGTGGCCTGCAGCTGCGTGGTCCTTGGGGGCAGGATTGAGCTCTGGATTGGCGCCTGTTGACAGTGTAGGTGTGTAATAGATGTAAAGCTGTCAGCCAGACTGACTCCGGACAACTCATTGCAATGGCAGTGGCTCTGTCTGTTGCTTACTGAAAATGGACTGCTGCCCGTGGCTTCTCTTTCCAAGAGCATGAGGGAGTCTCATGGCACGGAAGAAAGCCTGTGTCAAGAGTGGCTTACCAGGTATTGCTGTTTTATTTTTTTTTTTCCCCTGCCCTCCTGGAGAATCCTCCTGGAGAATCCTCCTGGAAGCTTTTGTCTTGATCATTTGGCAAAGATTGCTTAAGAAATTCTGAAGAGATACCATTCATCATCAGTGAGTGTTACCAGGATAAGCCCCCAGCTGAGCTGTTTTGAAAGACTTCTCCTACTGTTTGTCAGCTGTTATTTGTTGTTGTTGCTGTACTGAAGATCCAAACCTGCCTTTTGGATCAGCTTGTGAAACGTTTTTTCTCATTGCATTCTTCTGCTGCTCTTAGGATCTTAGGAAAGTGGCAAATCATTTCCGTATTGCCATATTATTTGTACTATTTAACCAGTTAGGAGTATGACAGTACCATTTTGTCACATCTTGGTAATCTTTTCCACGGTTCAACAAAGCAAATACATCAAACATTTAATTCAAGTTTTTTCTTTCTGTTTGTTTTGTTGTGGTGGTGGTGGTAGTTTATTTTCCACAGCTGCATTACAGTATTAGTGCAATAATATTGCATGACTTCCGTTAAAATAAAGCTGTGCTGATGGCAGAGGAAATTCAGAAGATTCATGCAGATGGTTG
Source organism: Bombycilla garrulus (assembly GCA_013400315.1). Lineage (NCBI taxonomy): Eukaryota > Metazoa > Chordata > Aves > Passeriformes > Bombycillidae > Bombycilla > Bombycilla garrulus. Next base: position 51,085 of record VXBU01019150.1, read on the forward strand.
GTAGGGAGTGGCCTTTCCCAGGAATGACTCAGCTCTGCTTCAGGCTGGCAGAGTTAACAATTCCTAGCTGTGTAATGTTGTGAAGAGAGCAGTGTTCAAGGGAAAGCAGGGTAGAGGTTAAAGTACTTGGTTTGCAAGGTATGTATCCCACAGGAACCCTTCTGGCCTAGTAATGGCAGCTAGTGTATCCTTGGCATAGATGAAGAGATGCTAGAGTGAACAGTAAGCCAAGAGCAAGCCATAGCAAGTGTCTTGCAACCTATCTGGTGCTTAGACTTCTCCCTTTTTTTTGGGATAGTTTATTTTTCCAGATCCGTACCAACCTACTGTTGCCTGACAGTTGTTTTAAGATGACAGTATACCGTCCAGCTGCCAGCATACTTCCCTCTGGCCCCAGCCTCACATGTTTAACACCTCCTTTGAGTTTTACCAGAGGTGGCAAATCTGTGCAGTGAGCTGAAACCTATGCCGATGAGTGTGGGTAATAATTATCTGCTTCTGTCCACTGACTGAAAAACTCTAGTGCTTAACACAATGGATAATGTAGGAGCATAGCAGGGGAAGAGTGAATTTTGCTTTAGGCGTCTGCATTGAGGACTTGGAACAAATGAGAGCAGTCACGGAACTGAAGCCATGGAATCACTGCATTTGGCTTGCTGGGTGCATCTTCGGTTTTATGATGGGTGTGTAAACAAAAGTAAACAACATTCTCCTTGATACACTTCACCAGAGGGAAGTTCCTCAGGCAGCTGTTGTTCTGCTGCTTTCATTTGGGTCATAAAATGGGAAGGACGGTCTTCATATACTGCCTTCCTTTTTTATTATAAGGTAGAACCAGTTCATGTGGGAGGATTTTTTTTCGTTGAAAGAGGCATTTCTCAGATGTTCTGTTTCTATTCCTATTCCTGGCTTTTATGGATGTTTATAAGCCTGAATAGAAAAAATGAGAAAAAGCTAAACAAACCAATCCAGTTTCCTTGCAGTCTTCTGTCATGTTTTCATTTTTGAAAGAAAAGTTAATTTTATGGCAGCTCTGTCAAACATGAGACACAACCCTGTTTAAACAGTGAGCTATCTTTGCACAAACATACATGTATTTGGAATATTGTATGTTATTTCTGTTTTAGAAGACATTTATGTACTGCTCCTTCCAACTATTTTCAAAATCACTGTTCCAAATCACTACAGAGGAATGAATATGAGAAAACATTTATTTTTTTATGTGGAAACATAACATCTTGAAAGAAGCAGCACGTGCTTGTAGTTGCAGCTTGACAGCCTACATTGAAGCTTTCCTGCTACGCAAAACTGCACGCTGTCTTGTTTTGTTCTCTTAGGCTGTGAAACCCATCTTGAAACCGAGAGTTAAACAGGAATTCTTTTATTGTTATTTTGGCACTCTTTTGAAAGGGGCTGCTGGGAGAATGGATGTCACTCTGATACTATGTAGTCTTTAATTTTCCCTGAAGTTCAGTTTCATAGCTTTGAAAACGAGAAACTTGTTGAGCTGTTAGCTACTTGGAAGCAAATTATATTTAAGTGACAAACCAGCTTGAGGCTATAGGTGTGGATGGGCAGTTTGGCCATGCAATTTCTATTTACTTCCCATCATAATCTCTCTTGACAGTAATTGTTAACACCATCCTCATAAAACATTAGGACAATGATTCTAGCTCTGACTTTCTGAAGAGTATCTCAAAATTTATTTCTAATTATGGGAAGTACAAGGGCTTGATAACAAGAATTTTTAAAGTTTTGTAATACTGAAAAAAGTACTATGTTTCAGTTATAAAATGGTGATTAAATAACCCAGATCCACTTTCAAGGGTGTGAATTTATGGGAAGAGCTCCTCACATTACCTTAAATGTCTCCCGTACTGATTGGAATGTTGTTTCTTTTGCTTCTAAGGCATATGTGTTGCCATGAACTGGGAAAATTGCACAAAATTTGCTGTTTTCTGTTTCTCATTTATTCTTTATTCAGGAACATGTGACATGGTTATGTTTGGCAAGTAGACATGGTAACAGAAAAGTCTGCAAAGGATGTTCGGTCCTGCACAGTCTGTTATATACAGATAATTTGAAATGTGTGGCAAAACCAAATGTTGGCTTGAGGTTTTTGTATGCTTTTCAGGTAATGGAATTTTCTGCTTTCTTAAATAGAGGAAAACTACAGAAAGCAGTAGAATTTTCTACTGAGACAAATTAGCCATGCTGGGCTTCTCAGTTTCTGTTGTGGAAATACTGCAGCAGTTTAATCAAGGCCTTCTCCAAACCAGCAGACTTGATAAAAGCAAATCTGTACCAGTGCTTTGACTAGCATGGCATAACCTGTGCTGTGGAGCGTGGCAACATGGCAGAGAGACCTGTTAGTTTTCTGGAGTATTTCCTATGCAGCTACAACGACAGTATTGAACTGTCAGATGAATCCCCAGAAGAGGTGAGTAGAGACCAGCTTCTCCCCTTAGCAATGATGTTTTCCAAAACAATCTCAGTGCCACCATTTAACAGTTCGTTGGAGTCTTTTGCATGATGGAAGGCTTTTGTTAATTCTGTTGCTGTCTTCCAGCTAGACCTGCTTTTGCTGTGGTGATTGTGTGACCAGCCAGTTCACACTATGTGGACGGCAGATCAGATGAGGGAATGTGTGAAAACTTTGAAATCATCTAGTTAACTTAAATGTTGAAGAAGACATCACTGTCCAGATGCCTTTTCTTGCCCATAGTTATGCCGTGTGGGGAGTTCCTCGGGTAATCTGGCATCTGTAAGTTCTTAAGGAATAACTGGAAAAGATCTGATTCCACAGTACTTCCATTGACAGTCTAGGAAAAGGGGAAGAAAAGGTCTGTAGAAGGTCGCCTTTATTTTAGTCTTAGCACCCAGTGATGATCATAATTAAGTAATTGCAGACATATTCTGTGGAATACATGGGCTGTGGTGATGATTTTTGTATTTCAGTCACTTATTTTATTAATTTCTTGTTTTTGTCCACATAGTGAAGAGTCTGTAAACTTCTCAGGGGGCTAGAGATCGTATGTTTTTGCATACAAACTCAAAAACATGTTCATAGGCTAATCAAATAATCACTTTCTTTTTTCAGTCAGTTAACTATGCCAGTATGGATAAACAAGTATAGTGTCTGTATTCAATTCTAGACTTGGTCTATGTAGTACTTTCTCAGCTGTCAGCTATAATTATACCTGCAACTGTTAGAACATTTACTCTCTGAAACACAGTGAGAGCAAAAGTGGATTTTTGACATGTTCTTTTTTTTTTTTTTTTCCCTGCCTTCTTGCAATGGTGGAAAGGAATATGGACCAAAATAGATGAATAAAGGAAATGCATAAGTGAGAATTGTTCATATTGGTGCCTCTGGTACCTTGCCTCATATGTGACTTCTGACGATTTGCCTTTCATGGGTTCAGTTTAACTGGCTTCTCTTGAGGTCAATTGCATAACGATGCTATAATTCTATAATTGTGAACTATACTTTCAGGCCTTAAATATGATGAAAGAAACACTGACAATGAAAAAAAAAAAGAAAAGCTCTGCAGAGATGCTTGCCATGGTAGTGTGACTTGAATCGAAGTCTGGGAGAATGGGTGGGAAAACTCTCTGAAGTGGTAAACTGACAGATTTTGTTTCAGAGCAGGTAACTTATCACTCGCTTCTGCTCTTGACCAGCAACATTATAGTAAATAATAGCAGCATTATACTTAACACACAGTAAAAGAATGGGGAAAAATTAGTCACTGGTAGCCAATAAAATCATTGCTTCTCAAAGACATCTCCAAACTTGCATGTTCTTAGAGGGTTTTTCAAAGATGTGAGACAACCAATAACAAAATATTTGTCACATGTATAGAAGGGGCTTCCAAAGAGTCTCTAGGGAAAGCCTCTTTTGTCTCTCTTATCTCCAATTTGGTAATTTGTTTTTAATGACTGAAAATTCCATATTATGAAATGAAATAGGCTTCTTTAAAGGAAAGCTTTTGGGAATGTGTTTTGCTTGCAATTTATAGGCCACTCCCTGAAGGAAAGGTATTGCAGAAGAGCTCTTCTTACAAGTGTGCTACTTTCAGCATTAGAAACAGAGACAGAGAAATTAAGTGAAGGATGTGGCATCTTCCAGGGAATGGCTCAGGAAAAATTTTCTGTGCTATTTGTGGCTCTTTCTTCCGTCTAAGTAAGTTTTAAGAATTACAGTAATCTTGAATTGACTGAAGGTTGCCTTGAACATTTTGTTTGTTTATAGCCTTTTCCAAAAACTTGTTTGGAAAGTGACCGCTAGCATGGCAAAGATCTGTTGTTGTAGAGCATCCGATTTGTGTATTACTGCTATAGGACAGGTGATGATGGATAGTGTCTCTTACTGACAGTCAGAGTTAAAGTACATATTGTACATCTTTGCATTCTACTGCAAATTATGTTGTGTTTTTTTTGTGCAAGTAGTGATAAGAATGGGATTAAAAACAATACAACAGAGTGGTGTTTTTTTTACCTGCTCATCAGATAGAAATTTAAAGTCCTAAGGGAAAAAACTTTCAATCGTGGCAGTCTCTCTCTTCAAGACTCTGTGTGCCTCTGCCATAAGTCCTAGGGCTCTGGTTGAGACTTCACGGGAATTTCAGGAAGCTGATTGCTGTGTTTAGATAGGGTGAGGCAGCACTTGACCATGGAAGACCCTGAAGAAGCCTGCTAATTTTTGACAGCAGCAATACAGAGGTTAAAAGGCAGCCTGACAGCCCTGTTGGAGCAGTACTTTCTGATGAAGTGAAAGGGAGACAGAAATGCAGGGAAAAAATATTTTTAATACTTGAGTAAGCATCTGCGGGGGAGGTCAACCTGCTACAGCATCTAAAAAGTTCTTAGAAAAACTCTAGTAGAAAATTTCTAATCCCTTTTGAGCCTCCCAGCTACAACAGAGCAGCCAGCAATGGGAGTCATATGTAGTCTGTGGTACTTTGTTGAGGAACTGGAAAACATAATTTATGAACATTTATGAACATTGGTTCATAGATGCAGAACATCCTATTGTAGAGCATTTTTTTTTGTGTAGAAGCTGATACTGTTGCTGTCAGATAATTGAAGTAAACTGCTCTTTGCTCAAGGATGTAGCAAAGCTGCTAGTTTGCTGAAAAAATACCATGTTGCATTTGGATTTGTTCACCTGTCTGTGCTGCAGAACTGTTTGGTTTGTGAAACTTAGCTATCCAGAAGGTCGGTGGTGGTGATACAGTTTGTATTTGCCTAAGCAAATAATGAAGGCCCTCTTTTCTGTACTAGGAACATAAGCTCTTTGTCTTTCTTTTCAAAGTTCTCTGCTTCCTCCTTCTCTCCCTAGCTGTTGTCTCTTGCTCCGTCACAAAGAAAAGATCATTTCCTGCCTGTCTTCATGATTGCAAAGCTGGGCTTACTTGCTTGTGTTGCTTACTTGTTTTTCAAACAGACATCTCTGTGTGTTCTCTCCATGTTGCCTCTCAGGCTTCAAAGCAGCCCTCCAGAAACATTCACAACGCTTTCTCCTTGCTTCTTAAGGCCTTGCAATGGTATCCACAAATGCTCAGTGAGGGCTAAAGCTTCTGAGGTGCTTGGTTTTGAATATTAAACAGACTGTAGTGTCATTTTGTTTCTTTATGAATGCATTTCCTTATCTCTTTTTGGCAAACACTGCTTTTTGCACTGATCCAGAGCTAGTGCTTGTGGCCCTTTAGTAATACAGGTTGTCAGTAACAGCTTGCGTGTGTTTGTCAGTGTTTAAAGAAAGTACTGCAATAAATGGGCCATTAAGTTATTAATGTGTATGTTTTACCTTCTACAGAAGCCCCTTGTGCTACTCCACTGATCTGTAGCTTTGGGAGGCCAGTGGACCTGGAGAAGGATGACTACCAGAAGGTTATATGCAACAACGAGCATTGTCCCTACAGCACTTGGATGCACCTTCAGTGCTTCTACGAGTGGGAAAGCAGCATCCTCGTCCAGTTCAATTGCATTGGCAGAGCCAGGAGCTGGAACGAAAAGCAGTGTCGCCAAAACATGTGGACGAAGAAGGGATACGACCTAGCTTTTCGGTTTTGCTCCTGTCGGTGTGGGCAGGGTCATTTAAAGAAGGACACAGACTGGTACCAGGTGAAGCGCATGCAGGATGACAAGAAGAAGAAATCAGTGTTGGAGAAGAGTACGGGAAGGTCCGTGACAGAGTCAGCAGAGGAGGCCAAAAAAGGCAGGCCGGCCAACAAGCCCCAGAAAGGCTTGAGTAACGACCTGCAGCGAAGGCACTCCATGGACAGGCAGAACTCCCAGGAGAAGGGTGTCATGGGTGGCAGCTACGCCGTGCGCTCACCTTGTGTCTCTCCTGGCCAGTCCCCGCCCACCGGCTACTCTATCCTCGCCCCCACGCATTTCAGCGGCCCTCGTTCCTCACGATACTTGGGAGAGTTTCTGAAGAATGCCATTCACTTGGAGCCCCATAAGAAGAACATGGCCGGTGGGGGAATGTTCAGGAATGCACATTTCGATTATGGGGCAGCTGGCTTGCAAGTGCATAGATCAGGACACTTTGATACCCCTGTGCAGTTTCTGAGAAGGCTCGATCTATCTGAGCTGCTCACTCACATCCCCAGGCACAAATTGAATACTTTCCACGTGCGGATGGAAGATGATGCCCAGGTGGGCCAAGGGGAGGACCTTCGAAAGTTCATCCTTGCTGCTCTCAGTGCCAGCCACAGGAACGTTGTAAACTGTGCTCTGTGCCACAGGGCGCTACCAGTGTTTGAACAGTTTCCGCTGGTGGACGGGACCCTGTTCCTTAGCCCATCAAGACATGATGAGATTGAATATGATGTTCCCTGTCACCTTCAAGGTACAGGTTGTCTGTCAATCATGCTAGGTTTCATTGAATGATGGAACTGCCTTCTGTCGCCTGTCACTGCCATTAGAGATTTTCATCTTGATTCTGCATTTTTAAGCAGTCCTGTAACTCTTGATGTCCAAAATACTCACGTGGATCAGATTGAAACATTTAGGAGGAATTACAAAAAGATGCCGTATAGAAAGATCCATGCCTTGTGTTTGGGCTTACAACTAAACAAATTCTTAGATGATTTCTAGATAGACCATGGGAAGGTTTTCCAGCCAGTTTGTTCTGGAGCATATGCATGCTCATTTATCTCTTGGGAACTTTACTCCAAGATGCACATCAACCTTTTAAACAGCCTTTTCAATTCAAGCATGCTGTGCTGCAGCCTGGGTGAAAGCTGTATTTGTACCACTGATGAGGTTGAGGTACCTCTCATCTGCTTTCAGACTAGAGAATATCAGTTTTGTTTTATAGCAAAGTATTATTTCTTAAATATGGAAAAGGCTGTAGTCGGGCCTGTGTTAACTCAGGCACGGAGAGGTTGCATGTAGTAAGAGTAATATTTTAGTGTGGTGTGTTAAAGCAGCAGTGTAGCAGCCAAGGTTTTAGACTTATTTCCAAACTTGCACGTGCTTGAGCTGTGTCTTGATTATGTCCTAGCTCTCAGATGACTTAAGATCACAGAATGTGTTTCTTTTTTCCTCCTAGAGAAACAGATGAATGTGGGCCAGCATGAGCTTTAGCTCTTCCTAAAAGCCATGGCCCAAACTTAAGTGATCAGGGTGGCACATGGCTAGATGTGCCCATCCTGCAGCCTGCTGGCAGCCAGATGGCTAAAAGAAGTGGGAAAAAGTATTCCTGGTCTGGTGGTCAAAAGCATAGAATTTTGTGTTGAAAAGAGTATTTTAACATTAAAGATTTCTTACCTTTCAATAAAATGCATTGTATCCCATGCATGGTCATAATATGTGTTATGTAGCATACCTTTGTATTTTAGTTTTTTTCTTTCCTTAAATCACTACGCACTAAGTCACCTGACTGTATTCATGCTAACATTATTGTTTCTGTCTTGCCTAATGTACTTTGGGGAGAAAAAGAGATAGGCAAATATACAAGCCAAAAAAGTCAGGATAAACAGAATATGCATATGTGAGATAACTATGCTCATTTGCTTTGGTGGGGAGTCACACAATGTGTTTGTGATTTTATCAGTACCAAATGCTGGTTTAGTAATAGTGAAACTCATCATTTGTTAATGTTTGCCACTAAGAATGAAACTGCAAAATTTTTTTTTTACCTTAATTATTTCTTAACTGTTGGATGATACGTCTGAAAAACTTGTTCAGACAAGTTGCTGTGAATAATTAATTGTTAAAATTTTTGCTTCCTTGTCCTGGTTAAAATGGTTTATTACCAGAAGTACTCTTTGAAGTGAAATTAGGCTGTAAGGGTGCTATTCCAGGCTGTTATTTTCTTTTCAGTACAGAAAATCTCTTATTTTACTTCAGGCATGTTTAAGATACCAGGTGCCTCATTTCCTATACAAAAAGTATCCTGAAAATTAAGTGGTGGGGGCATGTAGTATTTTAAAGTGCTGAAACAGTGCAGAATTTCAGATGGGGAAAGTTATTTATCTTCCTGCTCAACACAACTGTTGTGTGCGGAGTTGTTTGAACATCACCAATCTCAAGTGTTCACTTTAGGAACAGAGTTTATTGTATTATCAGGAACAGAGTTAATTATATATATGTATATTATATACACTTTAGTTTCATCCCATCATGTTTTCTACAGCTTAACATGCCAGTGTAGAATAACTCAATTTTTACCAGCTCTTATGCTAGCAAATGTATTTTGTATGTATATTTTGAGAAGAGTTTATTTTTTTCTTGTTTTTCTAAAATAATTGGTTTAGAAACCAAAACAAGTAAAAACACAGAGTATTAATTTTGGAAGTGTCTGGTATAGACTAGTCATAAATTATTAATATTTTGTTCCCATTTTTGTAGAAGAGTTACAAGATGTGTGTCTGTTGAATTAGTTGTGATGCGTTCAGTGCTTTGATGCTAAAGAGCACAAATTGCAATCCAAGGTGAACACATGTTAAACATAGCCCTTTTTTGTTGCTGATCTATAACTTCACTATTCCTTAGCTCTGTCTTAGATAGCAGTGCAAAATCTGGTGTGTTACAGGATTAGTGCTTGGTGTCAGGCCACTTCTAATAGCCAACTATTAAATTGCAAATCAATTCAGTCTCTACAAGTCAAGCATAATCTAGGTTCCAGATCTTTATGTAGGACTTTTTTTTTTTTTNATTTTCCATTGGTTAGTTTAATCACATGTGTGTAGTGAAAATATTTGATTTCCAAGTCTAAGCCACTTGTTTTTTATGGAAATAAATGTAACTCAGGTTTTGAAAGTTGTGCATACAGAACCTAAGGTCATGATAGAGCTCAATATATTCATAGTTCTGAGTGGCGTTTGTGTGTGCAATATATAATGTCAATATACTTGTTGTTAATGAACAGTCAGAAGAAAGTACATTAAAACATTTGCTCTTCTGACTGTTGCTTTTTTTCTGTGGGGAATATTAGTTCGCTGGTTTCCTCTTTGCTGGAAGATACTGGCAAGTTGTTAAATGAATTATACCAAGTTTGTTAATAAGCTGCAGCACTTCTTCACTTCTTATGTCAGGTGGGGATGAAGCTAGGGCAATTTTCTGGTTTTGGAAACACGGCAGCTGATCTTACAGCTTAACCTGCTATCTCTTCTTCTTGGAGGTTTAGCAATTCAGTTTATAAAATAATTTGCTAAGACCTACCAGCAAATGATGTAAGGGAGAGTAGGCAGGGTGATGACTAATTCCTGAGTTCTGCATAGCTTCAGTCAAGCCCTATGTACTTCTTATATAGATTACTTTTTACTTTATCATTTACTCTTTAAAAAAAAAATAAAAGTATTTGGTTTGTATCACTAAAGGTCAGATACCACATTGCAGAAAATGTCTGTTTTAATCTTCTCTTTTTGTCTCCTTAAGATGTGTCTTTTCTGTCCACAGGAAGGCTTATGCACCTCTATGCTGTTTGTGTAGACTGCTTAGAAGGGGTTCACAAAATTATCTGCATTAAGTGCAAGTCCCGATGGGATGGAAGCTGGCATCAGCTGGGAACTATGTACACCTACGATATTCTGGCAGCATCTCCCTGTTGTCAGGTTAGTACCATACATAACTGAGACTCATAAGGTGAAATTCCAACTGACTGGATAAAGTCAAGGCTATGTATCTGTTCTCCCTGTCCTCTTTCCGTCCTTCTTTTTCAGCCTGTACCTATGAGGCACAGCCAGTACAAGAGGGCTGATGGGTCTCTCTGTCCCTTTGTCTTAAGAGGTACAATGGTCTTTAGCTAGACTAAAGTCATTGCAAGGGTCAGAGGTTAATAATTTTTATATGTTTTTAAATAAAGCCCCTGTTAAATGCATTGGTAATTAAATCTGGTGCTTCATCACTAGCATCACTAGTGTCAGGTATAGTTCCACATTTTGAGCAGATGTTTCATGTTTCAAGGGTTTTTTAGTTCATAAGTTGTGTTTTATCATAATTGCAGCAAAAAGATGCCAGTGGAACAGAAAGGTCCAAAGTGTCTTTGTGCTTGGAGATTATTCAGGTCTCCCTAATCTTTGTTGTGGCTGACTCTGGTGATTGTACTCACCCAGCACAGCCTGAAGCTGTTCATGTTCGTGTTCATTAAATGCTCCCCTTATCTGTGCCTTGACAGAGGAAGATCCAAGGGCTGGGGCTACTCAGTAGACTTGTGCCTGAGACAGCAAGACTGTTTGCATTACAGAGAATTAATTGTCCACATGACGGACAGAGCACTTCTGTGCAGGTAGGGGTAGACAGCTGTGAAAAAATCATCTGTCTGGGAATGACTCAATGTTCTGCTCCAGATGCTAGGACACACAGGTGGTGGTGGTAGGTCAGGACAGGAGCCTTGCAGAGATGCACTCACTCAAACTGGGATCACTTCATGGTAATGTGCATACTTTAAAGCCATCTGAAATACTGTTTTGTCAATATGCGAAATGACAGTGTATTTTAAATTTAATGTATTTACCAAAATGTGTTGCTCTGAAGACGTGGTATTGCTGCTGTGGTTAAGGTGACATTGTTATCAATTATAACCACAGACTGATACGTTACCTCCAAATTTAGTGTCTCTTGAGGCTGTAACATTTTTTTTAAATAGGAACTTTTAAAGGTAAAGAAAGCACTGATACTGACTTGCTACCTTTGTAAAAGTCAGCAGCTTTAAATCTGAATTGATTCTGTTGAACAAACAAGAAAATATTTAAGAGCTCATTATACAAGAGCCTTAATTACATGCTTAATGGACAGTGTGACAGTACATGGTGTAAGAACTGGCTAAAAGCTTTGGCTGCAGTGACTGTGGTTGCCAGATAATAAGCATTACTGTTTCACCATGATTGGTACAGGTGATTCTGTGCATACAGAAGAATGACATTGAAATATGGTATATAATTCCAAATTGCCTTTCTGGTTTTATTTTGGAAAATTTCATGCCTTAATTCAAAATATTTAATTCTATATTACAAATTTTCATGTAGAATAACAAACTGCAACTCTTAGCTGATGTAGTAAAGGAGAAAACACTTTGGTTAAGAATTCCATAAAAATTCATTACCTAGTAGATTGTATTTCTTAAAATTTCTGCTTTTCAAGCAGAGTACATAGCAGTGAAGCTGATGATTTGTTTCTTTTTAAGTCTGGTCTCAACAGGGATAGTACTTTAATAATTTCCTCCTCTCCTCATCCAGGAAAATCCCTTAAATCAAGATGGTTTAGACAATGCTTTTTGTTCTTTTCATTGGAGAGAGGAAGCTTTCATTAGTGTACTGGGCTGTGTGGTTAAACTACTCAGGCCCTCGCTGCTCATTTGCAACCTTTACTCTATACCTTCTTTACAGTCTCAAATCCTTTCTGCTTCTCTTGAGTATTCCAAAGGTCTTGCTGAGCTTTCATGCTGCCTGTTGCTTTCTTTGTATCAGAAGGGCTGTGTTTCTCAGCTAGCTTTCTTCTGAAGTCTCACTTTTTTGTGGCAGCTGAATATTAATAGCTTGGTCCGTCCTCGCCTATGACCTTGAACTATTTCTCATATCCACCCAGTTAATGTTGCTTCTTTCTCAGTTGGATTTTGTGGAATAGTTTGTGTGTTGAAGTGATGTTTAGTTTGTATAACCTGATACGTACTATAAATGTTTAAATAGACACTTAAAGTGACACAATACCATGTTGTGCTGATAAAGTAGATCAAGTTATACATTTTTTAAGCCAAAACATTAAAACGCTGATATATTTCATAGACAAATGATGTTCAAACATCAGCCTAAATGGTTGAATTGCATGGCACAAATACTAAATTTCTCTCTTTGCTTTGATGCTTCATTAATGATTTATTGAGACACCACTTCTTGTGCTGGGGATTGAGAATTGATTCAGAGATTAGGCAGCACAAAATAAACCTTGATATTCTTTACCTTTCATCAGTCAGAATGGGAGGTGACCCACTCCCCAGAATTTGGTGGTGGTCTTTAATCTGCAAGGCATGGTGTGTGCCTGTGAGTTCTCAGTCCAGGTGAGGATTGTCCTTACTAGCACATCCCATTATTGCCAGTTTCCTGACTGACCCCTTCTCCTCCTGAGGAGGACAGGGGACTCCCTCTGGCACCTTCTTTTCCAGGGGTGAGAAGCTGAGGGGAGTTTGGTTATTTCAAAAAGGTTTTTTTTGTTTATTTCTTTGTTTTTTACAGGCTCGACTGAACTGTAAGCACTGTGGGAAGCCAGTGATAGATGTGCGGATTGGCATGCAGTATTTCTCTGAATACAGCAACGTCCAGCAGTGTCCTCACTGTGGGAATCTAGACTACCACTTCGTGAAGCCATTTTCTTCATTTAAAGTTTTGGAGGCTTATTGACGAAAGCTTTGCTTTAGTAATAGCTATTTTATGGGTATTTCAACTTTATTACATATCTTTTTATAGGATTCATTCTGTGATGAAATCTAATTTCTTTTCTAACTGAAAGAGCAGCTTCTTTGTCAGTGTACATATTAATATGTATATATACATGTTGTTAAAACCAGAATCCTCCTGACAAGATCTCTGTGAAGGTTGGAGGCAAGCCAATTTAATGGCCTTTCAATATATCCCACGTGTGGGGTAAAGTTCAGCTAAAATGGTTTGGATTTATTTTTTGTATAGTTGTAATACAGTTTATAGGAAGGGTGTGGGGAGACATAAATTACAGAGAAATATGTCCAGTTGGAAGATGGGTAATTGCATAGGATTGTTCCTCCAGCTTCATGGAAATGGGAAATCCTTGGAAAGAAATAGTTCTGTTACTGTTTAATTCATTCAGCCTTTTGCATTGCTTCCCAGGGGTGCAGGAGCTAGCCCTGTGTTGCCAGTCCCCTCAGCAGGCTTTTTTTTCACATTTCCCACGACTGGGGTAAACTAAGGTATCATGACAAGTGAATGTAAATGTGTGCCAGAAAATGCAGTCTTGAATGAGTTCTTTTGGCATTGTGTCTTCCTGCCATGTGTGTTTGATGTGCATTGGCCTCACTGAGTTATAGTGCAGGCAATAGTGCTTCTTCCAACAGGGCTGTCATGTGCCCAGCTGGGTTATCTGCTCATACCAAAACAAGCTGGAGATCTTAAAATGCTTTATTTAAAGGTGTTTCTTCACAGACATTTTAGGGAAGGAACTGGCTGAGCAGGAATGTGATTGTATGTGCCTGCTGGGGCTGAGGCTTTGCTGCCTGCTGCAGGTTTGTGTGGCTGGTGGAAGGAAAACTATGAAGTTGGATCTGGACCCTCAGACCTGTATGAGAGGTGCTGAGTAAAAAACATGTCATCACTTTTTAAAACAATTAATTGCTGCACCTTTGTCTTTCAGATTTGTGTTCAGTCTAGAATCTAAAAACAAGGAGATATTTTAAGAAAGCAAACTTTGCATATTTACTTTCTACATGCCTCTGTGCTGTACGTAACAGACTGCATTAAGCAGTGAATTTGTATCAGAGAGCTTGGCCCTGTAGACTCTGCAGTTATTGTTTCTTGACTCCCATTTCTCCTTTCCTTAATAAATTTTTTAAAATAGGTAATTAATCTTTTGCTTGGTTTCTCAAGTCAATTGAGATTTAAGGGACATTTGAATTTTTTGCTTTTCCTGGTAGTGTTTGTCCACTGGAACAGTGTGGGTTTGCTTCTGTTTACATGGTGGGATTATTTTTTGTTTCATCTGAAGTCTTTTGTTTTTCCAAATTAGAATCTTTTTAGAGTTCATCTGTTGAAATCATTGTCTTGAAAATGGCCCTGACAGTCTGCCACCCTGGGAAAGAAAATAAAAAAGTCAGAAGCCAAAGTAGTGTTTTTCTTCTATGTTGGACTGAGAATTAAACTTTCTGCCAAATTAAGAAATTATCATGCACACAAAACTCAAGCTGACTATCCGTGTTTCTTCGTGTGTAAAAATGCCAAGTTCGGTTTTATTTCCTGGCTGTCTTCACTGCGGAATTAGCTCCTTTTAGCATTAGTTATCCTTCAAGTAATACCCAAGCTGCACAGAGCGCTTATGTTGGCACAGTTTGAGTGGCCATGTCCTTGGGTGCCACCCAGCTCATGTGGTCCAGTGCTGGTCTGAACAGGCATGTTAGCAGGCTGCGGTAGCCTTCACCACTGGTGCTCCTCTCCTTCTGTGTGAGTTCCTGGGTTGGTTTTGGGTCTGGAGGGTGTTCTTGGGGTTTTGTGCAGTTGTCCCATTTGCAACAGTTTTGGGAAAACCTGTTTCTTCTTCTGGGAGAATGATGGGAAAGACTTTGGGAGACTTCTAACACTGTCCTCCTTTCATTGCTACCACAAAGCTACACCAAGCCCAGCTGCAGTGGGACCAGCACTGCACCCATTGTCCATAGGAGTAGGACCTGGCCTGGGTAAACCTGGGCAGGAAGAAGGTTTCTAGCAGATGAAACCTAGTTAGCTGTGCAGTGCAGAGTTTCCTTGTGAAGAGCAATCAAATTATAATTTGGATTAACTCCTCCAGAAAGATGAGCCCTTTCAGCTTTGATGGTGTGTTGAGCAACTTGCTGGAGTTAGGGTGGCTCACAAGGTTGGAGTTGTGTTGCCTGGCAGCACCATGAGAACCAGACCAGACAGAAAACAGCAGCTGTTGCAGCGGCCTGAAATCACGCAGCAAAGACAAAGCTCCTGTAATTAAACAATTAAAGAGAGCAGTTAAAGCATACATCTCTTACTGTAGGTTCAGTCTTGAGTGCCAGTCATATGTCATGAGTCTAGGGTGTCAATTCCCACACAGGATACACAGCATGGTGTGCCCACTTTTTTGTGCAGTGGTGAGAGGAGGTGTCACTGTATAGTGCACATAGTAGGGGAGAAGTGGGATCTAGAGTTGTCCTAGATACTTGTTCACTTGCTTCCCTTAGAGTAGCTTAATTTATAATTCTGCCCTTTAAGTTCTTGGATGCCTCTCTTGACCTGTATGTGTGACAATCAAAAATGAATAGACATGGCATAAAGGGAATATGGTCACCTTTAATAACAAATGTATGAGAAACTGTATAATACATCCAAGTCAAAACCAGGAATGGAGCAGACTGATAGAATGGAAAGGGAAAAGCACATTTAAAGTCTTAACACTGACAAAGGATTACATACAAATCTTTCTAAGAAAACAGTTTAGTTCTTTGCCAGCTTTTCCTTTTAATTCTGTTGTTAAGTGAGTCTTATCTACTGCTTGAGGAAATACTTATTTTTTTTAGTAAACCACATTTCTCAACGGGAGGCTAGCAGCACACACAGCACTGTAAAAATGATCCTCAGTGGAAACCAGCTGAGCTACAGAAAGAGTCTTCTGAACTTTCACTCCAAAGTAAATTATCCCTAATTTGTAGAGGCTTTCCCTGCTTTTTGTTGGTGCTGAATGCTGCTCTTGGGTTACTGCAAAATGCACGATTTTTTGTAACATGCAGTTTCCAGTCAAGCAGTCAGCCCTCAACCTTTGGCCATGAGACTTTCTTGGGCTTTGCAGAAGTAGAAGCTCAAATGCAACTTCTTTGGGACCTTATGGTTACTTTGGAGGTTAAACTAGACAACAGTTGCTCTGCTTTCTGTCTTGACAGGCACTGGAAGTAGTCATGAGCTTACAAATGTATAATAAGGGAAATTACCTCCCTAGCTAGGGAGCTGCTTGCTTTGCTTATTTGGCTAGTTTATTTTTCATTACCTTTCATTTCTCTGATGCTGTATGTTCTTTTTAATCTGGCCCATGGTCAGATTAAATTTGCCTGAAATATGTTTTGTAAATGAGAATGCAGTCCTCTGGATTTGGAGGTTCATTCTACTCTTAAGTGCATGATACTCCTTTTGATAGTAATAGGAGTTGCATGTGCAAATGCTTTTCTTTCCTGTAGTTGACTCTCCTTTCCATAGGCAAGGCTTCCATTTAGGTAGACTTCATATTTTGGACGTGTAAAACTGGTTTCATCCATCAGTAAGACGTCTACAAATATATTTTGATAACCATAACTAACAAAATTAACATCTTTTACATGCTGATGTGCAATTTGACATTTACCAATGTGAGCAGCCTGAAATTGTTCTTCTGTCTAATGCTGCAGAGTCATTAAAACTACAGTGTTTTATAGCCAGACCATAGACTATCCTGTAGTCTATGTACATTAACATCTCCAATAATGAGCAGTGTATTCATAACAAGTTCAATTAGAAAAATAAGGAATATTCCTACAAGGGAGGCATCTAGCCCGGTATTTTTCTTTTTTCCTTTTTTTTTCCCCCTCCCATATATTCCTCATTTTGCTGCACCAAGTAACCAAGGACAAACATGTTGTAAGGCCGCAGGTGAGAAAACTCCTCAAAAATATACTTGTCCATAAAGGTTTCTTGTTGAGACATTCTTGGAATTGCACTTTTGCAGATGGAAGAATATGTACATAACAAATGAATGTTGATGAAATTAAAGTAATTGGTTATGATATCATTTACGTGTGTTGTTAGAGAATATTTTGTTGTGAGTTCTCTGTATTAAAAATTAATAAATACCAGACAGCTAATGGTGTGGGTTCTTCTTTCCCTGTTCTCTGGAGTAGTTTCTTACACTTGCTCTTTATAGAATTACTCCAGTTGCCTTAAGCTTAAAGGACACAGTAAAACCAGGTTTTTGGTGTCATTTAAAGTGGAGCTTTGCTGTCGTTTTGAAGACTGTTGTACTACAGGGGTAATGGTGGGGGTGTGTATGATGTGTCACCTTGCCCAACTGAAGCCTTGTTGGCATCAGACATGCTCCTTCTGTAGAGCGGTCAGTCCTGCAGGAGCAGTTTTGGGATCTGCTGTGCCAGCTGCTGCCCGTGGGGCTGAATGGAGGACAGAGTGCTGAATCCTTCACTTCTGGTGGAGTCTGTTAGTGGAAATGTACCCTCTGATGCCTGTGAAATACCAGAGGAGCTTCTGGAGGGGAGAACACAAGGTAGCACCTAGGGCAAATAGGTTTCCTGCATTATGACAGAACACTTCATCTCTGAAACTTGGCTGCAAATCTTTGCTTCCTGTCTAAGGTTTTTCAGCAGTCTCACTAATCATGAAATCATCAAATGAAATAATTTTAGCAAACCTTGCTCTATATGCTTATAGCATGATTTTTCAGCCTACTTTATGTATTACCAGAGAGAAGTTCAGGAAGGATGCAAGTGATGAAGGCCATCTGGACATACAAAAGGTAAAGCAAATACTGCTGGGAGGAAAGAAGTATCACTGTGCAGGAGGCATGAGGTGGGATTTGGAGATTTGGAAACACTCTCTAAAGAGCCCACTGTAGCTGTGCAGGTTTAATTTTGGAAGCAGATTCTGCGGCTGGTTTGAATAACCTTGAAACTGACAACCTGTATGTTAATTGTGAAAAGCCTTCTGGATAACTGCTGTTTAAAATACGAGTATCTGCTCATGGGCTGGAAATATAAATAAGCTGCCATCAGCTAATTGCAAGTGACTGCAGTGATTCCATATTGATATTTTGCTGAAAGGATCTTAGGTCGTGGTTTAAGCCCTAAGCCAATGTGGGAAAATTAAATGAGAACTAATATTTTGGAGAGACTGTCCCCCTAGCATAATTACTGTAATCTTTGGTATTGAGCACTAAACTGCAGAATTTCAGGTTTGATTTGCTGTGTTACTCTGTTGCTAAAACAAACTGAGTAGCATTGTGAGAATGTAGAGGAAGGAAAATATCACGGGAAATAAAAAGCTTTACAAGCCATTACATGATACAGTATGTAGTTAAAATAGGGGTGGCACAGGCAGATTTGGTTAGGTGCATGCCTGGACTCATTTTCCTCTTGAAGGCATCCCTGATTGTGTCAGAGGAGGGGAATGAACTATTCAGGCTGCACATGTATGTGGGTGTGTGCACCTAAAAATACATGCCCAGGTTTCACACAGATACATTTGTATTTGATTTCTATTCTGACAGTATTCTGTGAAACAATTTCTGTTCATTCTGAACCTGGCAATATAAAACAAAACCCACTTTCCAAAACAGTGCTGCTGCAGTATTTTGTCATTGACTTTGTACATGGGTATTTTGGCCTTAAATACATCTGTTAGTCACTGAGCTTCCTGCATGTTTGCTTTTCATTCAGTAATGTCCAACCAACATCAGTGGCATGTGGAGAAAAGCTAAAGCAGCTGGTATAGCTCCTTAATTCACAGACCAGCTGATGCAAAACTCGCATGTGCTAGGTGGCAGAGCCAAAACAACTGTGGTGAGATCCAGGAAGGACTCTGAAGTCATGTTTCAAGAAGAAATTTTCTCCTTCCTCACATAAAGAAAATACTTTCCTTTTTGTACCTTTCCTAATGTACCTCCCTGAGGTGCTAGATATTCAAGAGTTTGCATTCAGCTCCATTATATAATGTAACCCTGAAGCTACTCCCTTTTGTTAAATATGCACTGTACTTGTTTTCTTGTGAGAAAAACACGTGTGCAGATCACATCCATCTTGCAGTTTCTGTGTCCTATTTTCCTGGCTACATATTCATTTAATAGGCAGCTGAAAAAAGTAAAAGGCTCTGGCTCAATCTTTTCAAAATAAATTCTCCCCTGGTTATCCAGATAGAGTTACAGAATAACAAATCAATGCTGCCTTTGTGTGATGCCTGCATGACTCTTACTAATACAGGAGTCATAACTGTGGAATGGAATCTGTGGAGATAGAACATAATCCAGCCATAATATCAAGGGAACTTAATGTATATTGCCAATTGCCAAATACTTCAGCCTTTTCCCCCTAATTTTCTTTTTTTTTTTTTTTTTTCGTTGCCTGAGCTTTTAAATGATTCTGGCTCCAACTGAAGTAATACTTTGTGTTTGTAAAGTGATTAATGTAGGCTCAGTTTAATAGTCTGAGATTTGTTCTGAGAAACATCCTTGCTAGCTGATTACTTGTATAATATTTGCAAACCTCCTAATCCCCACATGACAACCTGATCCTTTTGTATTTGTTTATTTAGGAAGCATCATTCTATTGGCACAAGACACAAGTACTAGCTGAGGGTACTTGGTGTCTCTGAGCTGAGCTCTTCCTTTTCCATGTATTTCATGAGACCTGGAGGCAGACTGCACCTCTGAGATCAGAAAGGAGGAAGATTGAGAAACCTGAATCAGAATCTTGAATCAATATTTTAGTAATGATGGAATATTTTCTTTGAAGCCTTGTTTAAGTGATAGCCATGGTTACAAGCCTTGTAACAAGGATATCCCATTTATACAATTAATTGAATTTAGCCTGCTTTTAAATCTGTTTTCTGTCAAAGAATATATTGAACTGAGTGGAAGTCTTTCCTTGCCGTTGAACAGCCTCTCCATTTAGTGCAGTCATGGCCAGATTGGCTGCCAGGTTGATGGCAAAAAGGGATCAGGCTGCAGACCTCAGCATACAGCCAGGTAGAACATGGAAACCAAATGGTTGGGAGCACAGTAACTCACAAGGTGTAATCCACTGCTTCAGACAGTGGTGCAGCCAGGTTGGTTGGAGTAAAAAGTACAGAGTAAGGGCCATTTCCAGTCAGAAGTTTTATGGTAATTCTTCCTGTTGATTTTGTACGCAGTTCCTCACTTAAAAATTGGCAATGCTTGTGCCTTGTTGAATTTAACTTCCTCTGCCTCTGGCTGGAAGAGTCCCTGTTCCACTTCTTTGCCTCTGCTGCCCACCCATGCTGGAGCTGAAGGAATGCTCACAGCTGGGGAGGTCATGGACCTGGCTCTGTGCACCTTAGTACTTGCAGGTACAAGCTCCAATGTGGAGAGTTGGAAGCCTTGGAGAGGGCCATCATGGTTATATGACTGAGCTGAATTTTTTGCTTCTGTGTTCTGCCTCCATCATCTATGATATGCTTGTGACCTTCCTCTGGGAACTGTTTACCTAAAAGGCCGTCATGAAAAGCAAGGCAAAAAGTAGCAGCACTTAGCTGCCCCTCTTGCTACGTGCCAATGATGTGAGACGTGTTACACAGGGAACCTAAAGCATCATGAGCTTGCTCAAGTTCCCTGCACCAGGCAGACATTGGAGAGGGTCTTTGCTTAGTCAAGCACTGGAAGATCGGTGCAAGCACACTGCTACCGAGGTGTGTGTGACTACTTAGTGCTCATGGAGAGGGGGAGGCCCAGCTCCACAGCAGGTGAAGCAGGATTGCCCACCCCTCTTTCTGCTCTGTGGGAAGATCCCAGTGGAAGTAGGTTTTTCAGCAGCTGCCTGCTTGTGGCTGGAAAAAAGTGAGAAATGGGTTGCTAGGAAGCCAAGACAGGATTTTGGCAATGTAGTTATCCTCTGTCTCCTGAAGTCTGTGGAAATGGGGTTGTGCCTGTTTATGCCAGAAAATTTGTACTAGTGCTTTGGATAATTGATGGACATTAGAACTTCAGAGTACAGGTATTGCTGAGAACAAGCACTGCACAAATTAGTCTAGTCATGTGTTTGGCAGATCTCTCATTAGCAAGGAATTCTTAGTAAGAATTATAATATTAATGAGGGTTTATCTGCTAAATCCGTTTCACAGGAAGAAAAGAATCAGAAATCTGACTCATACGGTAAGGTGAGGACATTTGGCTGAAGGCATGAAAGAGGTGATGGTAGAATTAACATTGCAGTTCCTCTCTGGATTGTGTACAGCAGAGCTGGGCTGGAGGGAGAAACATTCTGACTCAACAGAATGGGGGAGAGGCGGAATTAGCACTTCGATGAAGACTAAGAGAGCTTCACTCAAGCTGTTTGATGACTCATTTAGTTTATTTGTATATAAAGCTTAGCTGGTGAGAAACCATTGTCAAAGACAAAGGGCTTCCTCTGGCCTCTGTTCTGTCATTAAGGTCACTAGAGCTGGTGGGAGTTGCCACCCATAGCAGTGGTCACAGCCCAATGCAAGCGCACCGTGGGAGGGGAGTTTGTGGGTTGTAGTCAGCTTTTGCCGAGGTTGGTGTCTGCATGCTGGCACTCTTCTCTGCCGTGTTGTCATGGCCTTACTGGAGTTCTGTTATCTGTGTAGATTTTGATGTGTTTCATGTCTGGATTCTGATGAAAATGTGCTGGCAAGAGAGGAGTGCGGGAGGGCCCAGCCCTGCTCTGCTCCTGGGTTGAGTGCAAGGCTGCCCTGTTGTCCCATGACCACTCAGCTGCCCCCTCTGCACAAACACACAGCTACAAGTAAAGCAGCTGGACTTTCCAGTTCAGAAATCCTGCTGAAACCTCTCTTCCCTCTGTGCTCAGCTGCTGAGAAGTGGAAATGTAGTTTTGTGAGGTAAGCCAGAGAGAGTAAGCCAAGTTTTAAACTAGGTGTGTGTAATCTTCAGAGAAAATACTGTGTAACTGTGAACTCTCATTTTCTTCTGATTATTTTGATGGATGCCAAGGAACGATAAACGTGCATATGCAAACTTACACTGGTTTCCCCATGTCAATTTGAAAATGTACAGGACCCAGAAATGTCAGTATTGCGCTTTTGGAAACCTGTAGTGTGGCAGCGAGGGCCCAAAATAAGTCTGACTTTCCTCTGCAGTACTGTTGCTCCCTCTGACTGCTGCCGTGCACACTGCAGTGGCACAGGGGGAGATATTTCAGATAGGCTTTTTTGAGTCCTGGAGTCAGTAGTGCTAGGGCACAGACCATGTGAGAGCTTCATCATATTGACTTAACTTTGCCCCTGTCTTTTGGGACCAAGCTGATGCCTCACAAGTCCTCGCAGTTATGTAGTTCATCAGCCATGACTGTTAGCTAAGTTGTTTCAGCAGTTTTCAAAATAAAAACACATATCCAACAGACTTCAAGAGGGTTATCATACATATATTGTTCAGACTTAGGTGGTTGGAGAACCTCTGGGAGATGCCCTGTAGGGTATGTTTCTGTTTAATATACTTAAAATTATCTGGATGCAGCAGTTGCATGCTCTTTTGGCAGGTTTGCTAATAGTACTCAACTGGGAAGTACTGATGACTCTGGGGGAAGGAGAGGCCTTGCAGAGGGATCTAGATAGATTGGAGTACTGGGTAATGTTTCATGGGATGAAATTCAACAAGTCCAAATGCTGGATTCTGCACCTGGGACAGAGTAACATCAGGTACAAGTATAAACTGGGAGAGAAAAGTCTGGAGAACAGCTGGACTGAGAGGAATCTAGGAGTGTTGGTGGGCAGCAGCTCAGTGTGGGTCAGCAATGTGTGCCCAGCCAGCCAGGAGAGCAAACTGTATCCTGGGGTGCATCAGACACAGCATCACAGCCTTATCTTGAGCACTGTGAGCAGTTCTAGGGCCCACTATTTAAGGAGGATGTGAAAGTCCTTGAGTGCATCCAGAAGAGGGCAACAAAACCGGTGGAAGGGCTGGAAGGCATGTCCTGTGAGGAATGGAGGAGGACTTTGGGTTTGTCTAGTTTGGAGAAAAAGAGGCTGAATTTTGACCTTGTTGCTCTCTGTAGCTGCCTGAGGAGGGGACATGGAGAGGGAGGTGCTGATCTCTTCTCGCTGGAATCCTGTGACAGGATGCATGGGAATAGTTCAAAGATACAACAGACGAGGTTCAGACTGGGCATTAGAAAGCATTTTTTTTAGACAGAGGGTGGTCAAACACTGGAACAGGCTTCCTAGAGGGGCGTTAATGGCACAAGTCAGTGTCTAAGATGCATTTGGACATTGCTGCTAGCAAAGTGGTTCAATTTTTGGATGTCCCTGGTCAGGCAGTTAAACTGTGGGTCCCTTCCAATTGAACTGTTCTATTCTATGCTATTCTACTCTAATCTAGAGTGGCTTCTTAGTAATGAGCTGGTGAGACAAGACAAGATGTTTTTACAAGATGGACTTAAACTTCCTAACCTTTAAGGATTAGAAAAGACTTTTGCTTGTTTTGCTTTCTCTGTTTTGAACATAGCACACATGGGTGTGTTTTAACCAAGTTCTTGTGCTGCTGCATTTTTCTTCTTAATCCTTGTAACATTTTGCTTGGCAAGCAGGCACAGTACGTGTGGAAAGATCATACACCTGTGTAAATGTTATTGTTAACAATTACTGCTCTGCTGAGGACTCAGAAAGTTTTGGCAAAACCTCAGGAGAAAAACTATCAGCACAGGAACCTGAGCCTATGGGAATTGTGTTCAAGTAGCTGTTGCTCTGCCACACATCCTGTGGGAGCTGCAGCCGCAGAGGGATGAAGATTTTGCATTCCCAATGGACCTGGATGAACACACCTGTTGGCCAACAGTTTTTTTCTCACTCATCTGGCACAGCTGCCTACAAAGTCATCTCCTGAACAAAGCCAATTCAAAATGATTTGGTTTGCTCAAGCATTTTCATAACAATCTAAAGCTGCCTGAGGCATTCTCACCAGGTTGAGTTAGAAAATGATCATGTGAGCTGCTGTGCTGGAAAAATAGGTGAGAGTTTCCACTGTGATGGTCCTGGGAAGACTGGTGGATGAATGGGGAGTGGTGGCGGCTTCACTTGGATAACAGCAGTGTGAACAGGCAGGAAATGCCCTGCTGCAGTTATACATGTACATGGGTTCTCTTGTTATGAAATGAGAATGCCCCATGGCATCTCAAGGACTGGTTTTGTCCAGCCTGGACAAGGTTCAGAGGTAATCTTAAACTAATGATGGGAGGCTGTAGATTGGATGCATAATGGCAAGGAGAGAGGCCAAGGACATGGGCTGCACCAAGGAAGATTAGATGGAAGGAAAAAAATTCATTGTGAAGAAAAATCAATTATAGCAACAAGTATCCAGTGATATGCAGTCTCTATCCTTGGAAATACTGAAAACTGACAGGACCTGAGCAACCTGATGTAGGTTCAAAATTGGTCCTGCTTCCCTTAGGAAGGAGAGGTGATGTCTAAAGTTCCCTACCAATATATGATGTTACATGATTACAATTTTCAATGGCATCTTTAAATTAGATGAAAGAAATTAGTCTTATTGAGCAGTATATGTTACTTGCATTCAAACTAATGCACAACCACATTCACTACCCACATTTTACAAGCAGCAATAGGAGGCAGAAAGATCATTCATTTGTGTGACACAGGGTCCCAAGAGCAGAGATCATAATGCAATGTTTGCAGGAGTTCCAGGTGCACCACCACCTGGTCTCTGCATTCTGTGTCTCCCCCTGCTATCCACTGGCACTTGTGGGATTCTCCAGGGTGCATCAAGAAACCCAAGTCCTCTCTGGAGTAGAAGGGCACCAAGCAGAGCAGCAGTGTCCCTGCAGCTGTGGTGTTGCAAAGCTTACTCCAGTAAAATGTCTTACTACAGCTCTGCAGGTCTGTAACAAAACACCTGCATTATTCGATATGTTACATTAATACATAATTAGGATGTCAGTGTGGTAGATGTCAATTCACTGGTAGCTGGGGCTTAAGCTGTGTTTCATTAAGAATCTTTATTGTTATGTTTGTAACAGAGACATAGAAATAGATAACAGCAAACATAAACTAAAGACATGGAAGTCCTGGTTGGGTTGTCAGCTGCTGTTCTATGTGCATGAGATCACTCTGATCTTTTACAGAAGAAGTTCAATCTATTTTTGTTTTAGCTTTGTCTGAAATAGGGTTTATTTTCTTCCTAGTAGCTGGTACAGTGCTGTGTTTTGGTTTCAGTATGAAAATAATGTTGATAATACACTAATGCTTTAGTTTTTGTGCTGAAGTTCTTATTCTAAGTCAAGGAATTATCAGTTTTCCATGCTGTGTCAGTGGGCAGGTGCACATGGCCAGGACAGCTGACAGGAACTGTCCAAAGCGTTATTTCACACCACAGAGTGAAATGTGCAGTATATGAATGTGGGGAGTTGGCCAGGAGCTGCTGATTGCTGCTCAGGGACAGGCTGGGCATCAGTCAGTGGATGGTGAGCAACTGAATTGTGCATCACTCATCTTTCTTGAGTTTTATTCCTCTCTCACTATTTTTTATCTCCTGTTTCACAATAAGAAAATTATCATCATCATCATCATCGTATTTTAATCTATTTCAGTTTTTAAACTGTTCTTATAGCAGTCCATAGGTTTTACCTCTTCTGATTTTTCTCTCCATCCCTCTGTGGGGATGAGAGTAGTGAAGGGATGGTTACATGGTATTTAATTGCCAGCTGGGGCTAAACCATGACACCTTTTTGAGGAACCAGCTGAACAGCATGCTCTTGTGAACCATGCTTGTAAACTGCAGTTATTTTCATCTAAAGTGTTATGGGTGTATTTAATGATGCAGAAAATGGCAGGTGAGATAAATGGGTTGACCAAGGCAGGTGCAGAGATCTGCTGCTAAGACATCTCTCTTGGTGGCAGGTCCATCTTTTTTCTGGCCCTGTGTCAAGCTGCTATTTCTGTCATCAAGATTTTTATGAACAGACTCTTTAGCTGTGCAGAATAGCAGCAGTTAAAGGTATGGATCTGTGCAATGGTCTGGCAGTCTGGTGAAGGTCTAGAAGCACAAACTTAAAATCAAAACTGTCTCCTGTTGATGTAATTCAAATGTGACCCTGGATTTCAGGAAGTAATGCTGCATTACCAACCCACAAATAGAGGCTGCTTCTAGTAAAAATGACAAAATGACATGGACTTCAAAAGATTTCTTCTTTCTGTGAAAAAATGCCTCATTTTTTGACATTACATTCAGCCTCCAGTGTAACAGAAGCAGAGTCTTGTGTTCTGGGATGCTGTTCTCTATAAACTTTGATTTAATAACATTTTGTAATGAAAAGAAAAGAAAAGAAAAGAAAAGAAAAGAAAAGAAAAGAAAAGAAAAGAAAAGAAAAGAAAAGAAAAGAAAAGAGAAAATAAAAATAAAGTACATGCATATTGCTGAGTCGTTTTGCCAGTTAGCTTCTACCCCAGTGACTGGGACCAGAGATGTGATTCTTGAAGTTTGAGTGATCACCCTGCTGCTGGCATTTGACCTGTTCTCCTGTATGAGATCCCAGGGTGTCTGTATGGAAGTGTGAAAGCTTTCTTTGTGTGTAGAAGTTGAAACACACAGTTCCAAAGGCTGCATTTGGTCATTATCAATGTGTATTGGATATTGTGTCTTCCCTGTCTTTTGTGTTGGGGGTCAGACTGAGATTTAAAATACAACTTTCCAATTTCTGTATTCGGTACAGGAGATAGCTGTTAAAATAGTCAATGGAAAGGCTACCATTAACTCTGAGAACAACATTATAGTCCAGAGTTAACATCCAAGTGTGTGGATTCCTTTATGAGCAAAGGATGGGTGGAGTTCAATTAGCAGTTATGGTGACCAGAATTTAGGTCATGTTTCCCTAGATACTGTCAGAACAAAAACCCAATGGGATCACTGCAATGATCTGAGTTAAAATTAGCTCTTCTTGGTAATTGTCGTGGTGTATTTTTCACCTGAATTGTTTAAGTTACCCAATTCAAATGCAGCCATGGAGCAGCACACTGGTGAGGGCAGTGGGTGCAGCATCTGAGTGGGAGTGATGCCTTGAATAGGGGCGCGGGGGGACAATCTGTAACTCATGTTTCTGCCAGGGATGGCATTTTATTTTTGTTTCTCTGGAAACTGGTGGGAAACACATGGGAAGAGGTAGCATGATGACTAGCAGCACTCGACCCTTGGGACTTAAGGTTCTTTCCTGTGTAGGATTGGCACTGGAGGTGTATTCAGCTTGCAACTTTGTTTTTCAGAACTTGAACTAGCTGGCAGTGTGCAGGCTGAAGCTTTCTGGTGTCAGCCATAGGGCACCTGAACCACCTAAACTGAGAAAACACAAATTCCAGAAACCAAATTAATCTCAGCAGATGCCTATTTTAAAAAAGCTATTTCTTCTTGGTAAGGAAGAAATAGCTACCATCACCAACTCTCCTCACCCCCAAATCTGTGCCTGATGGTAAGGGAATAACTCCGTGAAATAAAAGCAAGACTGAAGGAGGCAACCACAGAATACACCAGGACTGATAAGACTGCCAGATTAGTAAAATAATGATGGTAACAATGAACACAGGGGAGGCAGGTCTCACTGCCACTTACTGCCTCCAAGTGAGCGTAGAAATCCACAGAAATGTGGGTTTCTGTGCCTTGAGTGCAGAGGCACCTGAAGCAAGTGCAGCAGAGCTGTTGTGCAGACTGCCATCCCAAAGGCTTTTCACAAGGATACTATCCTGAGTCAGTTTTATATTGGGTACCACTGGAAGAAAAGAGCAAGGGAGGCCAGGAATTAATGTTAAAGAAGAATGAGAGAATGTCTGTTAGCACATAGAAATCTGTGATAGTGATGGTTATTTAATCTTCAAACTTGGATGATAAAGATGCTTGGTTAAATTTGACAGATTTTCCACTTCTACTGAGGATACTCCAGCTTTCCACAGCTCTGCAGGCCATGAGATTACACAAAAACCATCTCCATAGTTCAACTCTAAATGCTCTTTGCAGCCTGGGATCAGCCAGAATTTTCCCTACATGAAGCCAAATCCTGAAACTAAAAGCTATGGAGGTCACCCTCCAGTGCTTTCAGTTTTGTATGTGTGCGTACATACTGAAAATGAGGAGGAAACTGCTGGGATAAAATGCAGTTAGTCCATGGTATTAAAGAAGGGCAGCAACAGGTATATGAGAGAAACTTATAGTAGTAGGAGTTGCAAGTATGTGAGTGCAGTGTTAGAATTTCAAGGGCAAAAATGAGGAAGGTGGAATAGAGTGGGAGTAATTTTCCCAGAAGGCTGTGTATATATTCATGCAGAATGATGCTGTAAGAATAAATCATAACTATGTAGGAAGTTTTTATCTGCAGGATTCTTTTCTCCCTGCTGGCTGAAGTTGGAAGGTATGAGACATCAATTATATAATTAAATATGTGACCATAATGATTATGCAAAATGGAACCAACCTAAAGTTGCAAGGCCATTATTATTGCATTGAATATTTGAATGTGTAAGAAAACATAAACAAGTGAAGGCTATTTGAAGAAAAAGAAGGGCATATTTAAATAAAAAGAAGTTGATTTCATGCAGGTGGTTACTAAAATGACAACAGAATCAAACAAGATCAAGAATTAAAACCCCCAAAACATTAACAAGTGTATAAATGGCATTAATTTTAAAAGTCACCCTAATAACAAACAGAACTTAATTGAAACTATATTTCTACCAACTTAAGTCAACAGAAACTAAAAAAAAAGTGTATCAGGTGATTATAACTTTTTATCTTAGGATACAGATTTGTTATAGATTAAAGTTTTCGCAGGCACATAACTGCCTTGGTTTTCAGAGATGGCCATTCACTTAGGGCTTTGAATCTGAATATTTGATGGGACTCATGTTGCTTAATTTAGATATCTAAAAATAGACATATTAAATTTAAATTAGTTGTCTTAGGCTGGCTCTAGAATCTGAAGAGAAAGATCATCTTCAGAGAGATCTAAGATGCCATTTCACTGGATGCCAGTTTTATCATGGGATAACTTGTTCTCAAAAGATGCTTTTTCTTCTCCACTGCTTATAAAAGGAGCTTAAGATAACTAAGACTCAAATTATCTACTTTGACATGATTGAAGACATGAGATAAATCCTGTAGGTCTTGTTATCTAACATAAGACATTCACATTTGAAAACTGTAGTCATAATAGCGACAGGCCATATCCAAACACACTTTTGCAGTTTATGCTCTGTATACTCCAAGGGTCAGCTCTGGAAAAGGCTGCACCAAACAGTTCACAGACATATTTAACCAGGGTACGGACCATATTGGCATTAAGCAAAGATTCATATCCCATTTTTGGAGGGTGGCATGCTGGAAGGACTCTGTGGCCACTGTTGCCCACAGTGTGTCAAAGACGACATCTTTCCTCTTGGTTCACCTGTATTTCAACTTTGGCTTGAATGAATCGCTTTGTTTTCAGGGTCTTCTGGGGATTTATCTATAACCATGGATTTCTTTGATCATAAGATTTCCCTTTCCAACCTCTAAACATCTTGTTTAAGTGCCCTTTTCAAATTCTTAACCATTTCAGCTCAGGGCCTGGATGAAATTCAGAGGAAGGAGATGAGAAACAAGGAATGTACTCACAGGATTGTTTTAACCTTCTTTCAAAAAGCCTGCTTACTCTCCTTGCTTGAGACTGTAGAGCAGTCTGGGTAGGAACCCTTCTTGCCTCCTTCCTTCTTCATCTCTGTTCTTGACACCAGAATAAACTAGTTTCTGACAAGATGGCTGCATTATTAAGCAGTAGCTGTTGTCAGGCAGAAGGGAAGAGCCGGTTAGACAAGAAAGGGGATGAGAATGTAGCCAGCCCCTGGAGGTGTCTGTGAGAGGGATTCCTGCTTTCCTGGTTCCTCTTTGCTTCTGGCTTATTGACTTGCGTTCTGCTTCCAGAATGGGGTCACAGGCGAGTGTCCTCATCCTCCTCCTGGGAGTATTAGCACATGCAGCAGTGCCAGGAGGAAGCTGTGGTTCATGTGGCTGTAACTGGGAGGCACAGCATCATCCAGAAGTATGATCTCAAGATTATTCTTCTTTATTCTTCTGGAATACATCCTGGTACCTTCCACTCTGCTTTCTGCTCCTTGCCTAGAAACTGGGATCTGCAACCAACTTCTGAACTTCTAAGCTCATTTGTGAGCTGGAAACAGGCATGATCCCTACTTTTGGCTTGTGATTCCAAATAGTATGACAATGTAGCAGTTTTCTGTTTGATGTAGAAAGAGAGTTGTGACCCCTACCTTGAGAATTGCCATCAATTTGGGAATTACTGTTGTTTTCAGTTATTTTATGTGAGTCCAGAAAAGATCTTTTACCTTTCCCTGTAGTTCTGTTGAAAACAAAACCTATTCTTGAACACTGAGCAGAAAAGACCAATGGAAGGTAAGGCTGAAAGCTCGTGGGTGTTTAGGCTACAGTGCAGAGTGGTCATTTCCTTGCTCAAAAAAATCAGCTCTGGTTGTTGCACCTCTCCTTGGATATGGCTGACCACATTTATGGTTTCACTATTTTACTTTGTAATTACAGATTCCTTTCACCTCATTTATTAAAATCACTGTGTGTCCAAGTAGGCCGTCTTTTATGCAATGTCAAAATAAATAGATAGAATTAATTATGAGTCTTTAAATATATGCATGAGAATTGTGATTGTTTTTGAAACATGGAAGTGCAACGCTAAAATTATTTTCCTGAATGAGATGACTCATCATGCCTGGGAAAAAAAAGATCCTGTGAATTCATTGTATTTTCATGTCATTAAGAAAATATTATACTTCAAGCAGATGAAAGACTGCAAAATTTGCAGACCCATTATTACTGGATAGCGGTAGCAAAGAGAAATGTATTACATTTGCATACAAATACATGAGTGTGTTTTAGAAACCAAATTTTGTTTCTTAAAAAAAAAAAAAGGTATACATTTAAAGGACAAAGCAGAGCTCTGGTTTGCAGAAGACAAGCCTGGACACACAGTGCCTTCAATCCACTGCTTCCATGTCTGTGTCCCCAGTTTGCTCCACAGACTGACCCTGGGCAGGTCTATCCGCTGGGTCATCCACACATTCTGCAGCTTTTGGTGGACACTGAATGGGTACTGGCATATTCCCAAGGGAAGTGGGTGTGTTTTGTGTGAGTGTTGGCACATTTTCGGGGGGTGCTGCTGTGCTTTCAGTGTGTATTGGCGTATTCCCAGTAGGTACAAGCACACTCTCAGGAGGCACTGGCACACTTTCTGTGGGTGTTAGCACCCTGTCTGGAAGTGAGGGCATGCTTTTGGTGGGCTTTGACACGTTCTCAGTGGGTGCTGGTGTGTGTTCAGTGGCTGTTGGTGTGTGTTCAGTGAGTGCTGGTGTGCTCATGCTGGGCTGCTCACAGTCATTCCCAGCCTGTGAATGTGGAATGAGCGGAGCTGGGGGTTCTGGCACTGGGACGGCATTATGTGTTTGAGTGTCACAGGTCTCTGCATTGCTGCTGTTGCTTGGGAGGGACTCCTCTGCCTTGTGGGACACTCTGAAAGCTTCAGCCAGCTGCTTCAGCATCCTCTTGTCACTCTCATGCAGCTCAATGCTCGCCTGCTCAGAGGAGGAAGGGATGGTTTCAGTATCATCTTCTTCGTCTTCTTCTTCTAAGATGCCATTTCAATTCACCTCTTCTGGGAACTGTGCTTGCTTTATTTTCTTGTACAATTCATTCCTCTCTTCCTGCAGAGCACGGCAAAGGTTCTCTAGTCTCTGGATTTTCAGCATGAAGCACTCATATTCCTTGGACCTCATGGCTTTCTGTAATCAAAGACATCAGGAAAAGGTACAGGCTCAGTTTGGGTGCATGCAATTCGTTAGTGGAACTGGCAATTAGGAGATGATTTGAGATCTAAGCAGCCCTCAGAGGATGCTGGCGGGTGGCTGGCTTTTACCAACTACTCTTCAAAGACTATGGTCTTTTGGGCCAAAGCTTGAAGAGGAAATTCATCCCTGTAATTACAGTGTATTAACATTGTGGATACATATTCAGATCAATTTCACTCAAATATATTTGCAGGAATACCTGCTGATGATCCGTGAAGATGGAAAAGCATACTGGATGTCCATACAGATAAGCAACCAAAAGCCTACTTGGACTTTTGGTTGGTGTGGGTGTGAATTTGGAGGAAAACAAGCTGCTTTATATTTTTGTTTATCCTGCTTCTGGGTTCAGGTGAAAGCATCCTGAATTGGAACATTTTCTACACCCAGTGAGGAAACAAGGGATACAGAAATCCATAAAAATAGAAATAGCTATAGCACAGAGTTACAAAGCTAACCAGAAAGATCTGGTCCAAGTTCAGGCAGCCTCTTATCTTCTTTGAATGAATTCCAATGTGCTTATGAATTTCCTTTGCAATGCCCCTGGGAGAGCACATCTAAAAGTATGGTGAGACACAGTACTTGCTTTTGACTCTTAGAGTATAACTACATGGGAAGTTAATGAAAGCCGTGATTTTAAAGTTCATTAGCTAGAACACATCAATTCTCTGGGTGGATGTGCTTATGCAGAAAGTAGCATGAAGTGAACTAATGCCAATTTGCTTCTATGGAAGACCATTAAGAATCACCCGTTTTTAGAGCACTTAAAATTCAGAGCTACATAATTCAGTTTCTAATGGATGTAGTAGATGCCTGCACAATCTAAAAGCCCTTCCAGCTGGGATTGTCTTTTTCTCTAAAGACATCCAATTATCAAGGTAGCTTAAAAGAAAGACCCTTAGATTCAAGAAGAAATTTTTCACTGACTTCTGGGATTTTCTGGTTATGTCATCTCCTAGTTAAACCTTTATGTGGGGAAAAGGATGCATATTGAGATGGGAAAGACTGCTCACCTCTTCAATCATGTCCAGTAGTGCTCTGTTACAATTCTCAAACCTGGATTTCCATGTAGCAGTATCCTTTTCCAACTTCTTCATTTTCTTTGTCATCTATAGAATCAGGAAGAAAAGCTGAATCACAACAGAAATTCCATGCTGAAGATGAAATTAGGGCAGCCCCTTTATTCAAGTATTTGGTCCTCCTCATAACTGCTACCAGCGGCTGTAGTGTCTGTGCTAAGCAATAATTTATGTTAAGAGATGGATTTCATTTGAAGTAGCTGCTATATCACTTTCAACCTGTAGTCTGTAGTCCCAAAAGTAGGACCAGTTGATTGCAGTCAACTTCCAGCATACAAACTACCACAAAAACAAAAGGCAAAGAAATGGAGAAGTCTGTTTGTCTCTTTACCAGACTACAGTGTTAGACTTCTGGGAAGTTAAAGACAGGCTCTTCTGAGCCCTCAAGGCTAGTTCCCCCTGGACTAGTCACCCCTCTATATTACCTCCAGAACACATTAGAAGCTAAATAGCACCATTTTTCCTTTGGTTTTCTGCAGGCAGAACAGAACTCTCTGTGAAGAATTATTAGATGCTGCCTGGATCAGGGCATGAGGATTTTGAGCCTTGGTGGCAGAGCAGAACATTGTTTATTATGAAAGCAAGTAAAATATGTAGATGTGATTTGTTTATAATGCCCATTCATTACAGGAAATAAGAACCCCAGCTGCAAGCAAACAGTCTCTTAGACTGTTTCCAGGTATAAAGGTGTTGGTGGGCCTACACACTCTAGTGGAAAGATGTGCAGCCTATGTCAAACTCTCTGTACCAGTGTCAGTCACCCAAAAGGTTCTGGGCACTCCTGAGAAC
Organism: Bombycilla garrulus; assembly: GCA_013400315.1. Classification (NCBI taxonomy): domain Eukaryota; kingdom Metazoa; phylum Chordata; class Aves; order Passeriformes; family Bombycillidae; genus Bombycilla; species Bombycilla garrulus. The sequence goes on from VXBU01019150.1 coordinate 84,734, forward strand.
ACGGCCTGATAAATGTGGCTCCAGACTCCCCTCTTAGGGATCTGGACCCAACCACCACATTAGATCTTAGGTAAAATATTAGTCTTCCAGGCATTTTCATTTTTAGCTGAAATTGAGAGCTTTCTACTCTCCTTTCTGCTGTTCACCTTGCAGAGCTGAAATCTAACCTGATGTCAGTCATGGCTGAGTGGGTCCCAAATCTCATTTGAAAGTTGATGAAATTATTCTTCAAAATGTGCAGAGATGGTTCCATCTGGGGTAGAATTATTAAAGTGAGAAATATCAAAATCTAAAAGGAAAGTATCAATTATAGAGTTCAGTCATGAGCTCCTACTCACTTTTTCCATCTCCTGTTTGAATGTGGCAAACACTTCATTGCTTTTGGCCAATGTTTTCTGAAATTCTTCAAACCTTTCAGAGTAGAGAGTGATCTGTATTAACAGAGAAAAAAAAAACCCCTCAGTAATTTCAGAACAGCCAGGATGGTGAACTTCTACTTTGATAGAAGATAATAAAATAAGTATTGTGTTTGGACATGGAAATTAGCTTCTGTTTGGCGACCATGAAGCACAAACATCAGGGAGCAGAAACTGTGCATCTTTTCATGGCTGCAAACTATTATGATTCCTCTACCGCAGAAAGATAAACTGAGTAAGAATAGAAAGAGCCAGGCAAATGATTTTAAAAAGACCTGAGAGTTATGGATGCCCTATTCTCCTCAATGTTGCAGCTGTGGTATCGCTATACAGGGTGTCCAGAAGAAAAGTAATTCTGTAGATATCAAGACTTCTGAGAACATTTCCCTTGGTTTGATCCCTAGCTCATTTCCATGGGCAAGGACTAACCTGATGCTGTGCAGGCACCATTCAATGTGATTAACTCAAGGGGAGAGCCAGTGTGAGCAGGGCTGTGCCTCTTGCTTCACCATGCAGATGTCACCGAACCCCAGCTTTAAGCGGCCTGTTTCAGCCCTGACAGAGGAGGTCAATATTGCCTGACTGCCCAGCTGTTCACCTGCTCTGTGGATTACTTGGAGTGCTCCTCCAGCCAGGCTGGGACCTGGGTGCTACCCTGGCTATGCTGCTTTTAATGTTCAAGTGAGCTGGGGGAGAGGCATCCCCACACCATGCTGCAGTCACAGTTTCCCCTCTTCCATCTTTCCGCCTGGTGGCTCAGGCTGTGGCCAGGAGCTGCACGGGCAGTGCTTGATGTGCTTCACTGGACTCGCCTGTTGAAGAGGAGCGTCACTGCTCACTTTCTATGTTACCTGGCACGTAAACAAGGCCCACCCTTCACTTTCACAGCACCATGACTCTGCACTGGATTCCTTCAAGATGCATCCTTGCACCACAGCTGAACAAGCTGAGAGTGCACCTTGTCAGCTCTGTTTTGGACTGCAGCTGTAAGCAAGGCCAGCAAAGACAGACCAAGCCATCCCCAGCTAGCCTCTTCTGCCAGTTTCACTTCACTCTGTGAAGCAGAGTGGAAGAAAGTTCGGTTGCAATGTGCCAGCATTTCAAACTACCAGGACTCCATATTTCGTTATCAGTTTATACCTGGCAGCCATGTGAAAGTTTATCTGTGGCTGTATTTTGTCATTATTATAATTTTTTGTATCTAAAATCATCAGATGGTTTTGGGGGAAACAAATGTTCTAATGATCTGAGGTTAGTTTTTCTGTAAGATTTTCTTGGTTTTGGCTTTCTCTGGATGGTTTGGTTTGGGTTTTGTTATTGTTTTTGTTTGTTTGGTGATTTTTGTTTGTTTGTTGGAGTGTTACCCTTTGGAAGTAGCTCAGCTTGTTCCGTTCCTTCTGGTGAGAGAACATCCCCAGCCATGTTCAAGTCATCAGACATTTAATCTGTCCAGCCTGGCAGCTCTTTTGAAAAGATGTGGTGGTGGAGGCAGAGTGGGTGCAGAGCACTGGGAGGGTCAAGAGCAGCCTGCAGTATTCCAGTGTATGGATGGAAGGTGGTTGCCCTCTCTCTCCACACCAGCAGGGAGCTGGATAAAGCATTATCTAGGACCTCTTCTTTAGTGTGGTGCCAACCAACTCATCCCCTCCCCTGATACTACTGTGGAGTTACTGAAGAAGAGTCAGAAAATGTTGCTAATAGTGGGGTGGGCTTCATTCTGATTTTGAAATAAGGTACAGTTATATTATGTATCATGGCCATTCAAGCTAGTTGTTACGGTGCCCCTTGCTACAGCCACTGATGCAGGGTTCCAGCCTGGGCTGTGAGGGTCTTGGAGGCTGAGAGGAGGGCACAGGCTGCAGCCCTTCCCCACAGAGCTGGGTGAAGACAGGAGGCTAAGCTGTACAGAGCACTCCATGGTGCCAATATCAGAGCTAGCTGACACAAAGCTTGCATGTCTGTATTTACGCAAGGCTGTATGAAGCTTGCATGAAGGCACTAACAAAAACTCAGACGGATTTGTTTTAGCAGCTGACGTTCCACAGCCTAGGTCAGACACTGATACCAAATGGAACACTCACATTTGGAAGAGATGTCATAGCTCTAAGGAGAAATGCCTGAGCATACCAAAGCCAGGTGACGGTACAGGAGTGGGAGTCAGAGAACTGAGGCTCCTGGCCCAGGTCTGTTTTAAAAAAAGCTCACCTCAATTCTGTCTCTGCTTTCCCTTCCAATTTTTGCATATTGTTTAATTAGGTCAAAAACATTTCATGTTTGAATAGGGCAAGCTCTGACCTCAGCTGGGGCCCTAAGCAGCATCATAGCACTAAGAATAGCTTCTGCAATTTAAACTGAATAATAAATGAATGTTTTCATAGTGGCTGGGAACAGGCTGTGAGAGATGTCACTCACTAGGACATGCATGCACTTGTGCTCCGTGGTCAGGGAGACAAGGACCCCCCTGCTGCATCCAGCAGGACTGTGTGGACAGGGAGGGTGGAGGCAGCACTGTTCTGAATACAAGGCCTTGGGAAGTGAGGGCTCCTCAGCACTGTCGTGCTGAGAGGATGCTACAATGGGGACACCCTTTTGGCCTCGTCAGGTTCTTCTTTGTGGCCATGGCTTAGTGGTTGCACACTGCTGGCTACCAAAAATTAAAGGTCTCGTATGGCTTCTGTCATTTAATTTTGTTTCAGTGCATGAAGTTAAAATAATCTGCCTAAGCATCATGCCTGGGGAGAGCATGCAGCATCCTGGGAAGCACCACCACAGTTTGGGTGTGCCCACTCAGCTGGTGCCAGATCCCCGTCACCATTTGGAGCACTGGATTTAGCTGTCTCTGGCATATTGTGTCATCCAGAGACAGGCTGGCATCATGTCCCCAGTTCCTTCCAGCTCAAGGAAGAAGTGGGTGTTTATCACCTCCTCTGAAACAGAGTGATATCACACTGTGAAGGTTATATTATGGCTTCTCCCTATCTCACTGACTCAACATCTCATAAATTTCCACACAGCTGTTCCTCTTTTAATCATAGAATCATAGAAAGACTTGTGTTAGAAGGGACCCCAAAGACCTTCCCTGCCATGGGCAGGGACACCTTCCACTAGACCAGGTTGCTCAAAGTCCCATCCAACCTGTCCTGGAACACTTCCAGAGATGGGGCATAATATCTGTTTATTGCTTTGTGTTTGCATCAACACATGCATGCACAACACCTTGCATGATAGCATCTGGTCCATGAAGGAGCTCCTTTGGTGCTACCATACTGGAAATAGTAAAAATTAAAAAAAAATAATAATGTTATTATTCCCAGTAATTCCAAATGAAGGCTAATATGTAAGTGACAGAGCTCTCACACTTGAGCAACACACTTAACAGCATGTTTCATTTCAGGAAGTGAATCACCTGATTTTTGTGTGCACAAGTCTGCAAGGGGCACATGTATTCTCAATGCCTTTAGAGATTTGTTTGACTGGTATTTTCTTAAAACACCTTTTCTGTTTCATATGTTCTAGTTTTTATCAATACCTCCAGCTTCGCATAATTTTTTTTCTTCTGGTTGAACATCAAAGTTTAATTAAAACCACTCTGAGAAAATTGGGAGCAGGTTTGCAGTCAGGACAGACTCAGTTGGAGGCCTTTGAGGTTTGATTGCAGAACCTGTCAAACTATTGTCAGCAGCAGTTTATATGATGTTCCTCAGTGTGCCACTGGCTTATCTCACCTTCTGAAAAAAACATGTGAAAAACTAAACCTCTCTTAGTGTGTTTCCAGGTTATCAGTTTAACAGTGGCATTTCTTGAGGCTCAACAGGTAGCAATTAGACCATATGCAGGGGAAAAGCTGGAACAGCTTGCCTGTATGATTAACGGTGAGGAAGGGCTAGGTGGGCACTTCCTGATGGGTGAGGAGATTGGCAGCTGCAAGAGGGGCTGACAGACTGAAACCACCTCAAGGTTCTGCTCAGGGAGAATCTTTCTCAGAGACAGGGCAAAGAACTTACATCATTGTTTCTTAAATCTAGAAAAATCTACAGATTCTCTCTTTTTGATGTTATCTAGTGTTCTCACTCACTGATTCAAGGTCTCACTTGACTAGGTGATTATTGCATTATTCCCAAAGTATAGTATATTCTGCCTATTTCTTGGTTTTACTGCCTTTCACTCCAGCTTGACTCCTGGTGTAATTTTGGTGAGTAATTTTATTTTATTGAAAGTTTCAAATTACAGTTTAGCACTGAAATCCTAGAGACCTCTCTCTATAAGCCCTTAGTAGACAGAATTCCTGTTAAATTAAATGAAAATGCTGCCTTTGCAGCCCAGTCCAGAAAAGCATTTGGACACAGCAGCTCCAGTTTGGTAAACTTGTTTTCTGTTACATATGTACTTCAGTGCTTTGCTTTATTAGAAACCTGCCTGAAGGGTAGTTACAGTGAATAACCAAGGCACACACGTTATTCTGTGGTTGAGCACTGTAAACACTCATAAATCAGCACTGTAGAATGATTAGGGTCGGAAAGGACCTTAAAGATTATGTAGTCCAATTCTCCTGTCTTAGGCAGGGACACTTTCCACTGACCATGTTGCTTCAAACCCCATCCAGCTGGTCTTGAATGCTACCAGGGATGGGGCATCCACAACTTCTCTAGGCAATCTTTTCCACTGTCTCATCATCCTCGCAGCAAAGCATTTCTTCCTCATACATAAAAGTCTCTCCTCTTCCACTTTAAAACTCTTATCCTTTGTCCTATCATATGCTCTGGCAAATAAAAAAAAAAATCTCTCTGCAACTTTATAAACCTCTTTTAAATACCAAAAAATTGCGAAAGGGCCTTCTCTTCTCCTCTTTAGACTAAACAACCCACATGTCAGAGTATGATTTGCAGTATGGGCGTTACCTTACAGTTGGCTTGAAAATAACCTGCTTCCTTTGCAATAGTCTATGGGATTTAGAATCAGGCTACAAGGAATATACAGAAAGTAGTTTGGATACTTTACCTGGGATGTACTTTATGGGTTAAAAACTGGCAAACAAAGGCACACCATGCAATCACCTCTCCTACGTCACCTGTGCCTGTAGGACAGTCTCTTGCTCCTTTAACATTTTGGCCTGGAGCTTCCATTCTGCAGCTTGGTTCAGGAGCTGTGTTTTGGGCAACAGAGAGAAAATTGTTAGGTCCCTAGATTATCAGTTGGAAATCATCATCCTCCAGCCACTCATGTTACTGTGATAAGGAGTGATCTAACTTTCAGGTGAACATAGTTAGAGCAGTTAGGTAAGGCAGACTATTTAGTGTTATCCTGAGGCATGGGACAGGCTATTTGTGTTCCAAAGGCATACTTGAATAGGAGGTCAAAACCTACTTGGAATTAAGTGTGCATTACAGTGGGCCATAAAAAGTGTGGTATTTAACCACATCTTCACCAGACTTCTAGAGAATGGTTATGAGACTTTCTGGCACATTCATTTCAGCACAGCTCCAGCCAAATTCCTGCTCTCCAGTGAATGACAAACTTTCTTTTGCATTAATGACCATGAGTTAGCATGTAGGTATGGTCACAGTCAGACCAGCATCAAAAAATCTGTGAGTTTTCAGAAAGCCGGTGCATAGTAAATGTCATGCCTGTGCTGCTGTTATCTTTGGTCTCTGTTTGCACTGACAAGTGAAGAATTCCAGCTCAGGGTGATAAATGTCTCAGGTTAAGTGGGCAGCCCAGGAGGAGCTGGGACTGCAGTTTTTTTCCTGGCTTCTCCTGGGAAGGTGTGCTTCTCTGCTCCAAGGTGTTTGGCAAAATCACATTCTGACGTGCAGGCTGCAGATAAAACAGGTGGAGGATTGGTCAAGGCTGAATGAATTGTAGGAATGAGGTGCTCAGAGATCATTTCTAGCTCAGTTCTGAGTCAGCACTTCCAAAGTACACAGTGATATTTCAGCAATTGGTTTAATCTGAAAGCAGGAAACATTTACCAGAGTGTTAAAGAAATGTCCCTGTCGTCTACCAAACATTTATAAAGTGTTTTATTAATCAGGCCAAATATATTTTAGAAAAAGAATGTTAATGATAATTTGAGAAATGAGACATAAAGAAGTTATTTTACCACAGAATTTTGCTCTGTTTGATTAAATTGTACTGTAAATTGTATTTAAAATAGCACAGCTGGGCTCTGAAAATATATAGGAAATTAAATGGTCTATGTACATGAGTGGATCTTATACTGGAAGTGAAAGGTGAGTAGAAGCACATGCAGAAAATGTCTTTTATCCCCAGTAAAAACTTTTATTCTAACCACTTTATTGGAAATAACACATGTAAACTATGCAAATACCGCCTGGTAAAAGAGCTGTGGATGAACCCTAAAATGCTGTCTGCCTCCAGCTGTTTGTGGCACAGAGACCATCTGAATTAGACTTGCTGGAAATATAAACATACATATATATTAACTCTAGAAAAATATTTCTTCCATCAATTTGACCTTTTGATTTGGACCCACTGAATTTTTGTCATCTGAAGTTTCCTAGACAAGAATGTTTTACAGCTCAATTATGAAGAAAGGCTGTGTTGTATTTGTTTTATACCTGCCTCTCAATATTTATTTTGAGAATTTAATTTGATGTTTGGTTCTATGGAGATAAATCAAGTTCTTGAATTCAGATCTTATTGATTAAAATTTCAAATAGGTTGTGCCATGGCCAGCAAAAAGAGTTGGTATGGGTTAAATGAGCATCAGTTCTTGCATTTATTTTCTCAGAAGAGGGTATGCTTTACATGTACAAAAAAAAAAAATCAATTTTTTAAAAGTTTGGATGAAATCTGTATTAAGTTCCACCTTTCTTTAACATCTACTTTCTACTTTTTTTAGAGTGTTTTTTAGAATTTATAGGGCTTGAATGATTTAATAAAAAGTGTTTTGAAAGCCTTCAGAGCTATCCAGTCCCTAGGCCAGTCATTATTTCTAAGAACTGGACTTTTGTCTGTATTGCTTTAATCTCAGCTAGGGTTACCTACATACCCAGTGTGACTGAAATAATGAAGAGGTCCCACCTCCTGCACCACGTCTTTGGCCACAGCACAGCAGATGGACAGAGAAGGCAAAGAAAAGTTGCTTCTTTTGCCTCTTAATGAAATCCCTCTCTTTTATTGACCCATATAACTTCTGCAGTCAGTAAAAATCCAAGAGTTAATAAACTCTTCTATAATGAAAGCAAGCCACAGAGAGGCTTGGTCAAATTAGCATACGTTCTTATGCAGCCTGAGGTCATCTGCAAACACCATGCTGGGAGAAAATTAATCAGAACTGATACATTTATTAATAGACTATGAAGTGGTAACAAGAAGGCTGAAGTATCAAGAAATTAATAAATATTTCATGTGGTGTTTACAGAGCAGCACTTTAGTGAAGGATGGTGATGCTACATTCTATTATTAGAGCTGTGATAGCTGCTGGAGGCCCAGACAGTCACAGGGGCTGGCTTAATGAAAATAAGGTTCTCTTTTTGCTGTCAGACTCCGTACATTCCAATTATGTAGAAATCTGACCAATACCTTGCAGTCATACACTTGAAAGCCACAGACACTTTAAACAGCAATTAATTGCACATCAAAGTTTGTATTACAAGTGCTAGAAATGTTTGGTATGGGCGAGAGGAAGTACAAGTAGTGCTGACCAGTTGTAGGATGGTGGTAAAATTGCATCCTTAGGTCAAGTTGTACCTTTGTGAAGCCACAGATTATGAACCATTGCTGCTTCAATAGGGAATCACATTCTTTGATGCATGTGTAGAGGGAACTGTGCAAGCAATGAGACGACCTCCTGTTGGGGTGTACAGGCTCTGCAAGAGGGAGCATCTCTCATTGTCTGAGGTAAAGAAGTTTTGCATAGGGGCAAAGATTCCCACATGGAAGAAGTGTATGGGAAGGCATGAAAGTGAGCCTTCAAAGAGTAATCAAACAGATAAAAGAATACAGTAGTTTTCATTTAAGAACACTTGCAAAATTCTGCAGCAAGGATCATGCACAGGAATAAGAAAATTCTCTGGAGAGAAAGGTTCTGAAAGCTGTTCTAACTGCACATTACTGAGATGGAGAGAGTTACAGCTAAGCGAGAGAAGTCTATCAAAACCACCTTGATTTTATACATACATGTATGTACATGACTCCCACAGACACCAGCACAATAGCTGGGTGGGTGGGCTGAGAGCACATCAATAGGATGGAGGTGGGAGCCAAGTGTAGGCCAGCTCTCTGGGTGCTCGGCTACCTGTGGTGAATCGTGACATGCCTAATTATGCCTTGACTCATTGCATGGCTTTTGGCCTTAATTTCTGCTGCTAAATCTACCTTGCTTGGAGATGATGTTAGACATACATGACCAGCCTTCTTCAAGGACAGGATTTTTAAGCATTCATTTGGACAATGAGAAAAATATTCTTTGTACACTGCATACCATTATACACCCACTGCGTAAAGGTTTTCTAGCTTGTTTTCAAACCTGTTATTTCATACAACAGCAAAGCCCAAAAGAAAATCTTCCACTCCCAGTTGAAGAGAATGATGCCTTTCAGGGCTTTAAAAGAAATGAAAATACCAAAACTGTGCATACCAGTTCTGGGTAATACACACAAAGAAGTTTTGACTAAAAACAGGTGACAAGCAGCCCCAAAACTCATGTTCTGAGAAGTGCAGCATGAAAGGTCATTGACACAAGGTTGTATATGCCAGTTTTCCCCAGAGCCAATGGCTGGTCTTTTACATCTTCTGTTTTGAGGGTTTTCTTCCCCTCAGTATTTGAAATCTGGTTAGCAGATTAGTATTTGAAATAATTAGCAGAACTACCAGTGACATCAGTAAGCCCATATTTGCTTTGCCATTTTAAGTGATTTCTTGGACATCTGGAGTTTTCTGGAGTTGAAATCTACCAAGAATCAATGGTCATGAATGAAATTTTGGGGTTTGGCTTTATGTAGTTTCAGAGTGAAAGGGAATATGTCAGCTGGACTACAAATTGTCATGCAGTGATATGCATATCTGTACAGAGAAGCCTCAGCTCCTTTTCACCCTCACTTTTTAGCTGGGAGTAAAGCTGAGCAGGAGTGGGTATTCCAGCTGCAAGATGAGTGCAGAGGAAGAGGATAAATGCTCTTATGGACTGTTTTTGGTAAACCACAAGCCTTAGAGCCCCATATTTTCATCTATTTTGAGATACCTGTTAAAGCCATACTTGTGCAAATAGATCTGGTCCAGATATGGGGAAGGGATAAATGTCTTCTCTTTGTAGAAATCTCTCATGCTGCTCCTGAGTTAGCTAGAGGACTGGTGAAAACTAAAAATTTCTTCCAGCTGATAAGAGCCTGTCACTCCCTCTGAGAGCTGCTGCCTCCACTGAGAAGAGAGACCATGTGCCTGCATTGAACTCTGATCCTTTGTAGATGAGGATTGCTGTGAAAATACCAGGCAGTCTGAGAAAATTAATTTTAGTCTGATTGACTCACAAAATGTGTGAGACTAGAGATGGAGGACTGTCCTCCTCCCATACCAGCTGTGCCTGCAGAGGACATCCCTCCTGGACCTGCTTTTCCCTGTTCCCCCTGCTGGAAATATCCCCTCCTCCAGAAAGTGAGGAAGAGCAGACAAAGCTGCCAAAGGGACCCAGACCCTATGTGCCTGAAAGAGGCACTGGTAAACCAATATAGGGAGGGAAACAGAGAAGAGGAGGTTTTGTAAGAGCAAGTGGCTCCTGTGGATTCCTCCACTGACAAAAGTGGATCCATGGCAGGATGCCTGGGGAGCCTTGGAACCTGGGGGAATAGCAGCCTTCAGCCATTTCACTTCAAACCCACATTCTTGGTTTTCTCTGATGGTTTAGATGTGTGTATTTATTGTGTGGGGAGATGGAGAGTCAAATAGCAGAGACAATCTAAAACTAATGGCATCACCTGACCCAGCATCACGATGCACAAACTGCACAGTAACAGTGAGTTAGCTGAAGCAGTCTGGGTTCTAACCCACTGCTCTGCAGTGTGCTTCTATAACTGTACATGCCAATGAAAGCAGCCTTTCAGGGGCTGTTCCTTGGCACTGAGCATTGATGGTAGCTATAAAAACTTCTCTGCTACCATACCCCAGTTTGGACCTGGATATATTAGTGAAATAGCATGCAGGGCTTGTTTTGGCCTAAAGCTAGATAAAAGACAAATTAGAAGGATAGGTACGTATTCCTTTTCTTTCTGATGTCGCTCCTCGGCTTCCTTCATCATTTCCTGAGATTGTTCCAACTTGGCATCCACCAGTTTCTGTTGAAGTTCTCTGTGCTTAAATATTTTATCAAGGTGCTGTAAAAGAAAAAAATTCTTCTGAATGTGCAGGTTTGTACCTTCATGCTTGTACATGTACAGGTATTTACTGGAACACTTAAAAGACAAAATCATTGCAAAGCAAGAAGACACTCAACCTATGGCAATTGTTAAAAAAATACAGTTCTGATAGGAACAAACTGTGCCAGAATTAGCATGGGAAGGGAAACTGGTGTACATTACCAATTTTGATTTATTGTAGGAAAAAAAAAAAAAGCCTTAGCATCTTTGCCAGTTCTATGGTCTACATATGAAGTCATCAGTATAATCTAGTATAACTGAAGATCAAATGATTGCTCATCAACAATAAATATGCTGGGAACGTAATATTTTTTAGGTGTTACATGGCCAGTGGATCTAAGCTACAGTGTGGATGATGGTGTAGACACATTACACTTGCAGTACTTGGGAGTACATGCACAGCCTATGACATCCTCTGTGTAAGTACAGGCCTAGAACATCCCCTTCGGTCTGGCCACACCTGCACAACAGAGGGCCTGGGTGACAGGACACAAGTGGGGATCTGGAGATAAGACCAAACAAACAAGAGACCTCCTCTAGCCTGTAAAATGTCTGCCTTCCTGCTGACTTTCAGGATGATGAGTGTTGCTGATAGCTTTCTTCACTCTAAATTCACTTAGATAAAATTCATAGGAGCAATCACTCTGAGTGTGTCCCTCTGGTTTAAATTTTCTTCTCATAGCACCACAAGAGAGGAGTGTACATTTCCTTCATTCAGTATAGGACTTCATACATGATTCAACAGATTTGGAAAAGCAGGTATTGTATCAGTCATTCCAGATTGTAAAGACAGAGAACTTATGTTTTATTCAGTATGATAATGTTGTCTGATTGCACTGAGGCTCACAGTAAATATATTTAGAAACTATAAAAAGAACCATTGTGATATTCGTTAATATTTGTCATTAAAAAAAAAAAGAAAAGGTAGTTTGGGATTTTACTGGAGGATTTTTCCTAGTGTCAAAATTTTCTGGCCAATTCCAGTATTTACAGAAAGAATAAATTCCCAGCTGTCTACTATCTTGCTAGATCTCAGTGAGCATTGTGCCTGCAAGAAAAGGAATCTATTTTAATTCAAAGGGTCTCCTTTATCTGTCATCCTAATTTTCTGCTTTTGAGAAAGGACCAAATAGTTTACATCAGAGCCCTTCTTAGCCCTGCTTCTCGAGGGAACAAAACAGATTTTTTGTCACCTGCAGAACAGGCTGTCTAAAGAAATGGGAGCTGGGATGTACTCAGTGGGAACTTAGTGGGAAAGAGGAAAGGAATGCTGGGGGAGGGCCCAGGGATTTGGGGGAGTGTGACAGGGTTGGGACAGCTTAGCAGACAGCTGGCACGTCTCGCTGCTTGGGTGCCTCAGCCCCTCTCCCCACAGCGGCAAGGTTGCCGTGGCTGCCACGGGCAGGGCGCTGTCCCACACAATTCCGCACGCGCAGAGAGCGGAGGGCTTGCTGCAGGAACAGAGCTGCTCCGAGGGCAAAGCATGGCGGGGGCTACCCGTGTTACCCTGAGAGACACCCGAATGATGGCCAGGCTGCTGGCAGCGCTTCCTGCTTCCCCTGGGACAGCCGGGTGTGCTGCCCGCCGCAGGCAGCAGCCAGGGCATCGCTCACCTCTTCCCGCAGCTCATACTGGTCAATGATGCTCTTCAGCTTCTCTGCCAGCTCCGTGTTCTCCTGGCAGAGCTTCATGTTCCTCTCACTCTGCTGCTCAATCTGAGCCTGGATTTCACTCAGTGTGCCCTGGAAGTGATTAGTAATTTCTTTTCTCTTCTCATCTTCCTCCCGTGCCCGCTGGATTGTTTCCTCCTGTCGTTAAATGGGAGAGAACACAGTAAGTGAGAGGCATAATAAGCAGTTCCAGAAAAATACTGTTTCAGGACAGCATAAGGCTTCCCTTTGAAGGATTATATGTGTTTGCATTCCTCTTTGGAGATTTTCTTGCTTTCATCTGCTCCAGCATTAGGTGTGATTCTAAATTTACAGAGCAAATTACACAGTGGCCTTGAAAAAATTAGGGAACTAAGAATTTCTATTTATAAAGATGGATGTAGAGCAGAGCTTCAGGTCAAAGCAAGCCTGAAGGAGAGGACATATATGCATGTCTTGATTCATGATACTGCATCATAAATTTTGCTTTGGAAAAAGATGTTTAGTGGAAGCAGTCAAAAGCTCTTTTCTCAAAATTCTCTTTGACTGAATTAAAAAAATCACCCTTTACAATGACTCTAATAAGATATAATTTGTATAATGAATGTGACATAGCAGATGTTGATCCAGGCTCTGCTCAGAAAGTAAGGTGAATACCAAATGGCCCAATTTCTGCTTAGCATGCACAACATGAGCCTGATCCAGGACAGCTGCTGTTCAAGGTAGGGCATGTTTGTCCTTTTGCTGTCCGGGGAGAGATAAGGATGACAACGCCTTGGATGATGGGAGGAAAGCAATGGAGCCATTAATAATACCCTGGTGTGCAGAAATCACCATGGAGCCCTGCTGTGCTCTGCAGTTCACACAAGAACCTGTGTGTGTATTCACAAATAGAGTAAAACAAAATGTGAACTCAGAAGGACTCTCCCTCCTAAGGGGAAGGAAGAATTTCATGTGGAGCTGGGCAAATGACTTGGGGGTTGGATCCTGGTTCAGTACCTGGTGTGGAAGTTGGACACACAGAAAATTTGCAGCAAGATGAAAGAGACACTTGCCTTTTTTTTTTCTCAGCTGGTAGAATGATTTTAAAACATTTTGCTTGAGCAGCAATTGAGCTCTTTGTAGATATTTTTGTTTAAATCCTTTTAGCAGAAGAATGCTCTTCCAAAGTAGAGTTAAAAATGCTGTCAGAAGGTGTTTTAAATCTACTGCTTTAGCATCCTGAAAAGGAAACATTTAATTTTCTTTTGAAAGGATATGTTTACAAACAATGTCATCCTTTTTATTTTCATTTGAAACTTTTTCCAAATTTGAATTCCTAGGTAGTTTTGATTAAGCCAAAATTCCATTTTATCTCTAATACACTGTTTAAAAAACTCCTTATGTTTCTTAGTTCTCCATTACATAGGTGCAGCCCTGAACAGGCAAAAGAGTGACCAGGTATTTCACTTCCAGAAGTCAGAGTGAGAAATTGAACTTGCATGTCTGAAGTCCTCTTTCTATGGCTTCAAAACATCCTTCCTCAAAAACATTTTATTGTTATAACGCAGGTAGCGTTACAACATGGCACTACCATGATTTAAAGCTCTCCAGATTAATAAACCCATATGAATATAAAACAAAAAAGGTGGATTGTGCATATGTCGCACCAAACAGTTTTGTTACAAGGTGAAATGAGACATCCTGAGACTACCAATCATGCAAATGTAAAAAACCCAATTCTCTGCATATGTGTTACTCAGAAGATCTTATTTCCTGCTCTTCTGAGGTAGAAAAATGATAGAATACAGAGCACAGAGACAATACAAAGATTCATGGTTAAAGACACTGAACCAGCAAACATTTATTTGCAGGATACAGGATTTCTCTGTATACATTCTGCTTTGGAGAAAAATATACCAGAGAAGGATATTTGCTTGGGGATGGGGGCTGGTATGTGTCCTGGGGAGCTCCACAGAGGCCCTCATTTGTTAAGTCCTTGAGATCCCAGTCAAAGATTAAGGGTGGGTGGGGGTGAGGGGAACTGGCTGAGCAGAAGGACAACAGTGTGGCTACAGCACTGAGCAGAGCCCAGCCATAAACTATTGTTCTCTTTTCTCTGCCCTTTCTGAACCTTTGCATTCCATGTCTGTCCTTTCAAACACATGTTCTTGTTCTAGTGCAATATTGCTTTTGCTCTCATGTTTTGCTGCCAAGAATGTCAGAATGCATTGAGTAAAACCTTGTTAAAATTAAGACAGGATATTTTGCAGTTTGGGATTTAGCACATGAATGTGAGATCATTTGCAAACAGAAGAGTGTGATTGATACTGGAATTGTTCTCGTGCCTCTCTGGGGCAGTTCCAGAAGACTATTGGTCTGCTGAAGCTGTATCAGCCAAGATGATATGAGTGAGGAATCCTTTTTTCAATGAACTGTGCTCTTCATTCCCAACCACCACAGTCTGAGCCAGTTTGGAGCTGAGCCCATAACTGAAGCTGTTGACTTTTGTGAGATTTCTATGGAAGTCATTGCTTAATGCCTGGTGGCAGGAATGATGAGGGACCTGAGATGTTCATGTCACTACAAGATGCTAAGTAGCTACCAAACTGTCAGATAATTGGCAGAACATGAACTCCATGCAGAGAAATGAGTTGCTGTTGCTCTTAGCAGAGCTGCTCTCTGTTGCAGTGGAAACACATTCCACTATTTCACGAACCTTTATTCTGCTTTTCTTGGAGGGAGAATTAAACATCTGTGTAACTGTAAGGAAATAATCAGAATAGCTGGACTGTACATAAGTGAGAATTTGAGGCTGGTATCCAATACTAACCAGAAATTTTCATTCTCTGATCTGCCCTGTGGATTTTCAATGCAGCTCTGCATTGCATATTCATCACCACTTGGCTGCACGGATCTGCAGTTAATGGGAATTCCACACACCAGATGAGTGAAGATGACATTTATATGACTTGATGTGCATATAATGTACCACATGGTAAGTCAGAGGGGGTTTCTGATCTGAGCAGGCCAGGTTTCTCCTTTGCTAGTGAAATTACATAATCTCCTACTTTCTATTTTCCGTGTTTTGAAACATAATTAGAACTGCTAATCCCAAGCACGAAAAAATTATGAATCTCTGTCTTGACAAAACCAAAATAAAAATATTTAAGCATAAGATTTTAAAAATAAAATTTTGTGGATTTTCTAGATTTGGGCCCTCTCAGTACAGTCATAAATGAAAGAAAATTGCACTCATTTAAATAAATAGAACATGAGTTTCTGGACATTTACAGATTTCCAGGAGCTAAAGCATAAAGGCAAATATTCCAAGAACTATGCTAGAATTCTTAGAGAGACAAAATTGGATAAAGATAATGAACTTTATTACTTTATTTCTCATACATTTTGCAAGTGTATTTTGTCTTACTCTCTTATTTAATTTTGTGGGGTTTTTTCTACACTGATAGAATGGGAACTAGAGGACAGATAGTATTCTGGGTTTCTTGAAAGGTCTCCAAATTCTTAGAAAGAAGTGGTGGAAATTTGAACACTTCTTCCTAATACCAGATCACCTCAGGTATCTTCCCTGGCTCACCTGACAAAGTTACAGGATAAAAACAAGAACTGAATCTGAAATTCATAGGTTTATTTAGAGAACCTAGTCACAAAGTAAAGCAGTCCAACAGGTAAAAAGATGTTGGAAAGAGACTTTGGTAATTGTAAAGATTAAATGAGTAAGGAAGTATTTATATACAAAGAAAATGGAAAAATTGTGCTCTCTAGTTGTAAGATTAATGAGCATAAAGTACCTGGAAAACTGTGTGAGGAATTCAACAAAATGTGTTCCAAATATGTTTTCCAAATAGAATTACTTTTTCTAAATGCCCCAGTCATCACTGATTTGTTCCACTGATATGATTTGCTTAGGAATATCAGTTAAGGCTATGCAAAGCACTGTAGACTGTATCCTTAATTCACTTTAAAACTGGCTTGTATTTCTTTTGAAAGATTTTACCCTGAGATGGGCTGGTAAATCACTTTGGATCAATACTGAGGAATAGCTCAGGTCTAATACAAATGACAGGCACAAATTTAATTTTTACTACCAGTTCTGCGTGACTACAACTGAGCAGAGAGAGATTTGCTTCTACCTTCCCTATCTGTTAAACTGCTTTTATCCTTCTACTAGGGCACAGTTTGAGTGTGTGACTATTCCCTCTCCCAGCTGTATTCTTATCAGTTCACAATGAAAGTCAGAGCAAGACCCTGAAGGCCCACTCCTGAGCCAGTGGAAATGAATGAAAATGCATTACCAGTAATAATAGTTATATTAGGTGGAATTCTTGCTGCTGACAATTCCTATGTGTAATTCCATACATAACTATATTCCCATAAAGAATGGGTTTGAATAGATCAAAGCAGAGGCCTTTTGTATACTAATACTTATGCCATCACTAACACTCAGAAAAAAAAAGGATGATCACAACAGAAATATTCTTGTTGAACATACTTGTTTTCAAGGAGCATAATCATATTATAAATGTCACATTCAAACGGCGTGATGCACGAAGCAATTGGCAGACATGGATCCCAGCCTTTTGGAACTCCTGAAAATCCTCTCTTTTAACTGATTCTCATAATCCAAACAATTTCCACAACTAATGTTGGCATTCTTCCTGTCTTGATGTTTGCTGTCTTGAGGCAAAATGTCTTGATTTGTGTTGAGGGACTGACCCTCACAAATCACTTGAAAAAGTCCCAAGTGCTCGAATTACATGAAAACACCCACCAGCCTCCTGTGAGACCACTGGAGCAAAGCAGGTGTTCTGTGGTTCTGTCCATACACCTGCATTTGCATCTTCACTCTGAGGGACCTGGTCTGTTAACACCACTGCTCTTCTTCTCTGCCCTGAGCTCCCTAATAATGCAAGGAGGGCTTAGAGCTGTGTCCAAAAGTGCTGGGATGTTTCCAAATGAGGAATAAAGGGGTCTTGGTGTAAACAGACATCAAAATTAGAGCATATCTATAATTATCATATATTATTATCATATATTGCATGTGCAGATGCAAAAGTCCTTTTGATATGGTACTAGAGGGAGATGGGAAGGTGTCAACATCACCTTTCCTCCCACTGCTGGGTACTGTGATAAGGCTCCCACCCACCTTGAGGTTCTTGTTGTGCCTCTGGAGCTCTCGGCACAGGCTCTCGAGCTTACTGCGGGCAAGGATGGCTCGGCTGTGCTCACTCTGCAGCTGGTCCTTCTCCTTGGTGATCTGGGTCTGTCTCTTCTGGAGATACTTCAGCTTTTTCTGCTCGGCGCGATGTTCTTCAAGCTGGGCAAAATGAGGATTAAAACAGGGAAACATTGATTAAAATGAAACAAGGTGGGATAGAAAATAAAAGAAAATGAGCTCTTTTGGTTTGGGGAAAGTATTCACACTTTCTTAACCTCTCAGGAAATCTTCTGTATTTACCAGCACTAATGTGAGAGGAGAGAGGAACCTGGAGATTCCCAAGCCTGCGTGCTGCAACAGTCCCAAGTGTGCTGTATTGTGGGTGGGTGAACATAATTTTTAACATTCTTGTCACACCATTTTAGCTCTTCCTTCTTTGGTTTGAATTTCTTTGAAGGACATCGGTGAGGTTTTTATTATTGTTCCAACATTTGGAACTACAGCAGTCAGTAGTGCGTTATGTGGTGAGATTTCTCCAGGTAATGTGGTGATACAGTAGTTACTCAATCTATTTTACAGTTTCTTGAAAAAGAAGCAGTTTCCTAAATATCCAGGAACCTGCTGAAAAAAAACAACAGAAGAGGTGCTAGAGACCAGGAGTGCTGTTCATGTGGAGGCTTTGTTGCTGATGGAGGAGAATTCTCTTCAGAGAAGAGTTTCCCAAAATGACATGTGGCACCTCCTCTTGCCAGGCTTCTCTGGCTCACAGGACCACGTGAGAGCATGTGTCACTCATGTTTCTGGAGGTCCATGGGGTGGGTCATGGTGAATCAAACATTTTTTTGGGCTCTTTGTCTCTGTATAATTCCTGGAGGAAACATGGACCATCCCTGATATTGCCTTGAGAGCCTGCTGTTCTGTGGGTGCATGACTCCTGTACTGTAAATTAACACCCCAACAGTCAGGTCAAAGCCTTTCACCTCTGAAGCTTTTAATTATTTCATCTCCCGTTCAAACACTCAATAACCCTCCTCACTGTATCACAGGTGTGCATACATTGCAAGGTATTTCTGAAATCCAGATATTTCTGATTGAAAAACAGTAGCACATGAGCTTAAACTTGCAAACCTTAATAATAGCAGTTGCTGTTAAGACTACATTATCTAATAATATGGTACCACTTGTACTAATTAACCCCAGTATGACTGAGAAAGTCTGTGAGCATGGGGAATGACGTGCAGCTCAAACAAGACAGTCAACAGCATCATATTTTACACTTTCATCTGTTTTCTGCGGATGTTCAGTAATTTTTGCTTACAATAGAGAGCTCTGTGTATTACTAATCAAATCACAGCTAAGTGTACCAAAAAAGAATGCCCTCACCAGCTTGGAGTATATTTACGGTTTATGTCCAACTTTTAACACGTGCATTGTCTATTTTTGCTCCTGTAGATCTCAATATGGGATTTTACATCTAATCAAGCTGCACTAGCTGAAATAATTTATTTGGTATTATAGGAAAAGAAATTTCTTTTCTGTAATTAAGGCCAAAATATTTTTCCTTCATAAGCTTGGTTTTGTCCCCTTCCCCTTTCTGCTGAAAAGCATACAGAGTGTTCTTTTTGCTTCACATTTTGCATGCACAGCTCAGTGGATAATGATTTACCCAAATTTCACAATTCACTCAAACTGTGCTTGAGACAGGGCGCCAGAATAAAGTCAGTCTTAATCATGATATGAGAAGTCTTCCAAGCATTTTTTTGCTTTTTTTTCCCCCATTAATATTACTTGCACTAGAAAGTTCTCAGGAGTACCTAAGACATGGTGTTACTTTTGCAATGAAAAAGGCAATTCACTGGTAAATAGGAATGCCAAAAGGGTCCCCAGTGATAAAAGAATAATTAATGAAATAGAAGCTAAAATTAAATGCAAACAGAAGGAATTTTGATCTTTGAAAGTTGGCCTAGACAAATAAACATTCAATTTAGAAAAAAAGAAGTTTTATCTTGATCCCACTGCAGACAATGACAGAGCTCATATTTATTTATTAGCATGTTGTTCTTGCACACAGCACTTGTGAGACTCGCAGGACCTCTGAAAATAATCCAATTATAAACAATTCTGCAACGGCTGTTTGTAAGTGAAAGCTGTGGTAAACCACAGTCTGCTTTACTGACCCAACACACCAGATTCAGTGAATGAAATCTTCTCTGTTGGTGAGTAGCGTGGCAGAGCTTGTGCCCAAATGGCTGTGCTGTCCTGCTTCCCCATCCCGACTGGCGCGCCTTCTACCTTTACCAGCCCATGCTCCAGCCCACTGTGTACCCACAGTCATACAGGCTGTGCCAGGGCATGGGCTGGCAGGGAAATAACATTGCTGGGTGACCTCTTCAGCTACAGCCAGCCCCAACACTACTTGAAGCAGGGGTAGCCACTGCCAGCACCCAGCTCCATCTGTCACATGGCTACACCTTCCCCTGAGCTGCGCTGCAACAAGTGTTTGTGTCACACCACATGGCTCGCCAGACCAGGGAGCTGATCTGGCTGGAAAATATCTCAGCAAAAGCAAGATGTGATCCAAAGCATGTGATGAGGATGGACAAGAGGGAGCAGGGAGAGCAGTCACAGCTACAGCCAGCTGCTGACAAGCCATTAATCACCCTACGCCCCTCAGCCGCTCCAAGTGAGGAGGTTAAGGCTGTCTCCAGCAAGGGTTTTGTTGTATTTATTGAGTGATTTATTGTAGAGACATTGCACAGTATGTCAGAAACAAGTGTTCAGTATTTTTGTTTTAGTGCCTTTCTCCTGCATGGGCTACTGGCAATACGGCCCCTGTTTTATACAGCGCTGCAATGCCATTTGAATGCAGTGCAGAGTACTTAGCAGAGGAAGAGGACCTATTTCAGCTAATCCATGAGCATGAAGTCGCTTTAAGCATGAGATAAACTATGAACAGCCTGAGCCCAATTTATGAAATCAGAGGATTTTACATGAAAAAAGGGAAATCTAAATTTCACTTCACATTATGAGACATGGACACATCTGTGCATAAAACCAATTACAAAGTCAATGTTCTGCTTCACACATTTTTCAGCACTCCACAAAGCGTAAAATGCTGCAACCTTGTCATTTGTAAGATTTCCACAGCTTATGGTCATACAGTCCTTCAACTACACAGAAAAACTGCTTTCATCTGAAAATAATCATCTTAACTGTGCAAAGAACAGTCAGGCAGATGGCATTGTTACAGGGGTCACATTATGGTGGCAGAGGTTTTGACTCTTCATTTCATTGTGCTGTGGCTTCTCTTATGATTAGTCTCAGTTGTCTATTATCTGGATCCTAATATAGGAAGTTTTATACTAAGACCTGTATTATTTTAATTTTGATGAAATTGCTAATATATAATTTAAAGAAATACCCACAACAGAAGCATGCAAAACTCCTTGCAGGAGGTGAAGGCAGGAGCCTAGACACCAGTCTCCAGTATGGGTCAGTTTGGTAGATTTGCCTTTAGGTACAAATATTCTGCCTCATCAACTTTTTGACCCAAATCTTGTTTTCTTTACTTTTTACCTTTTTTTTTTTTTTTTTTTTTTTTTTTTCCTCTTTTTTACCCATAACTATCTGACTATGACAATTGTATTGGGATTCACTTATCAGGACAGACACTACTGGTATCTAAGGTTTGACCATGCTGCATGTCATATATTTTAAAAGATATATACCTTCTCGTATAGGCAATTTGTACAGGAAAGAGCCAACATTGTACTCACCAGCTCAGCATACTTCTTAAACAACAGGTCCAGCTTCTCTTCTGGAGTATTCAGCTTACTCAAACTTTGCATCAGTAGGGTGGCTTCTTTTCCTTAGAAAAAGAGAAGCAGAGATTTTATGCTAGAGGTAGTTTGTAGTTGATGTACTGTTATGCAATTGGTTGTTTGATGCATGGGCCTGTAAAAACACAGGGTGAAATGATGCATTTTGGAAGGAAAGGAATAATTTTTGAGCTTTTTTTAGGGTTTTTTGCTCCATACGAACAAACATGCTCGGACTTTCCTCAATTTCAGACCTCAGTAAAGCACTTTTTTTCTAACAGAAGCATTGTCTGTGAAATGCTTTTGTCCTGTGTAATCTGATTTTCATTCAATGTTTTTGCAACATGATTAGGTCAGACACATGGCACATTTGACTGAAATAGGACAGAAAGGGCCTGGACCCTGAAGGCTCAGGAACAGATCTCTTTGCAAGTGGAAGTGGATCAAATCTGGTGCACTCAACTCCTTTGCTGATCAACCTAAGACATCAAGAATATTAAGTCAGATATAGAGACTATGATGTGGAAGTAAATAATCAGAGAGTGGTAGGTGCTGCCAGCCAGCTCTGGGTTACGTGATACTCATGTAAATCAGTTCCCTGACTTGGTGAAGAAAGCTTGTATACTGGAGATAATCTAATAACTCCCTGGGCGTGCAGAGCTAAATCACTCCATAGCCATTTAGATATTGCTTCTCCTCTGATACCTCTTGGTTTTCATTTCAGCCCCAGATATGAGCTGGAACTTGAACACTGTTTGTTCATCAAATACAAAGTATCCCTGATGTCCCTGGAGATAAGGTCACCTGTGGTTCCAGGGACTTAGTCATGCTTTTCCAAATGCTCCTCTTTCCTGAGGCTGTGAGACAAAATTTGCTTTCTGCTTTGTGCTGGACATTTTCTACTTCAAGTGCAGTGCAGTCCAGGAGTACTGTCTCTGGAGAAAATATTTTATTTCACACTAAGTTCTCTCTACAGCATCAGCATAAATAAGTGTAAGTGAGCTAAAATCAAATCCTGCTGTGAACTGTCACAAGGGCAGATGGAGAACTGTGTGTTGGTAGGGTTTTCACTGAGCTTGCTGAGGTACTGGTAACAGCACCAAAGCCAAGGCAGTAAAAACTGAGGAATTTTCTTCCAGACATTCAAAGAACTTTGGAGGAAAAAAAATTCCACGCTGTGTCCTGTTCTTAGTCCCTTGTCTGTAAGAATGTCCTGTAGTGATTTCTTTACAGGCTTAGTCTGCATTTGGGTTTAGGTTCTCATGCAAAAGAGAGGCTTGAAGATTGGCTGGAGTTAAATGTAGGAAGGGAAATAATTTACATCTATATTAGATTGGAATGCAACTACATTGCTCTCTAGTGGCTGCCCAGCAGAAAGTACATGTATATTTATAAAAACTTACTGAGACTTCTTTCTAGCTCAGCTGACAGCCCTGCCAGGGCAGAGGTGTTAGGGAACAAATGTATTAGCTTATTTCATATATATTATATGATGAGGTTACTAAATGAAAAATAACCTGGGCATGACAGTAAATTTATTCTGCAGGTCCCCATGCCACATAGTAGCACCATTATTACTGTCATGACCAGTGAGTAGTCATACCCGAGCAGACAGGAGAAGAAAACATTCACTGAGGTACAAATGAGAGGCTAGGTTTTCCTTCATCCTGACTTTGTGCAGTGTGCCATTGGACTCACATGTTTGGCCAACCAATGAGGGAGGCCCAGTAGTACATCAGTGTTGGGTGATACCATTTATTTTTTTTTTAAGAACTAGTATCTGATATAGCCTACATGTTGGGTAGTGCCAAAAATAATTATCAGTTATAGGAAAGTTGTAATGGTCACTGAAATTTTCAGTGGTAGCTGGAGGTCCCTATCATCCACACCAGAAATTTAACATGGTAAAGAGCAAGGACCGGGAAGTTCTTACTTGTGTTTGCAGAAGGGCTGTGTGAGTATGTAAATACTTGCCTAGTCCCTTCAGGATTTTCTTCTCCAGCTTCTGCTCCTTGTTGCCACTGGGCTCCTTTGCTTTGGAAGCATCCCCAGCAGCCAGTTTCTCTTTCTCACTCTCTTCATTTCCATCTTCACACTCTGCATCCTCCAAGCTGCCTGGCTCTCCCTTCTCAGGCCTGTCAGCTCCTGTAGCAGTGCTTTCCTTCTCCACCAGGCTCGTGGCAGATCCGTAGGTTTTAATGATGTCCTCCAGCTGCCGACTCAACTCCTCTGAGATGTCACACACGGCTGCTTCGGGCCAGGTACTTGGCTGCTCTGTGGGGGCTGGAGCAGGGGACGGAAGGCCAGGGGCAGACTTGTCCCCACTCTGCCCCTGGATGTCCTGCACAGGTGAGGTGGAAGATTGGTCATTCTCCATGCTTGGTGCAGCACCTGGCAGAAAAACAAATGGAGGGTTAATTTAAAGGCATAGAATTAGCCATATAAAGAATTAGCCATCAAGCTGTTCCCAAAGCTTGGCCAGCATGTGTGATTTTGTGTGAAATTTGGGATGGGAGCTTATCCACTGGCTCTGGCTTGACAAATATGTCACACTTGGATAAATAACCAAGGTGATTTGCCTGCAAGGAGAAAAGCAAATTATATACTTTCCAAGAGAAAAACCTACCCTAATCTAACAGTTAAAAATGAAAACCTCTAATTCCCACTGCCAGCAATGATACGTGAAATGACACCCCAGACACTTACACCATTTTCCTCCTTGAAGAAAATATTTGTCACACGTTTACTTTTCTTGATCTATTTACCTGTAACACTGGCCACTGATATGGGCAGCTTCACTTCAGAGCTGCATTAGTTTAACTTCCTGTTCCTCTCCTGTTGGCACATCTTATGTCACTAATCATGAAAAAATATTTTCAATGAAACTGGTGCACTGAAAATTGCACTGTGCCCTTGTAAAGCTCAGCATGGTGCTTGATCTACAAGAGATGTGGTTTGGTACCATCACAATAACAGCAAAGAGAAGATTAACAGCTCTAAACCACCCTTCTCTTGTACTTGCTGCATGCTGCTGACAGCTTCTTTGACAAAGTGCAAACTACAGAATAAATGACAGTGAAATAAATGCAACCACACATAACATAGTTTGATAGACCATGGTGTTTTGTGGAGAGAATTTCTGCTAATTTATTCCCAGTTTGCAAAAGGAAGCTTTTGTTTTCTCGTGTTTTTGAGCAGCTGCACTCAGCCAGGCAAATACAGAGCCCCCAACATACCTGTGTTCCTGCTCTGGCTTACCCAGGACCTGGTAATGAGGTTGTCAGCCAGAACATCCGGGGCACCAGGAAAACTCAGAGTAGTGAAGGCCTCTTTCCTCTCAGAGGGAGAGGCTGCTGACACCTCTGTGTTGCCCTCATGAAGCAGTGCAGAGGTGTGAGGTACACTGCTTGACCTTGATCTGCAACTAACCCCCATTGCTGCTTGACTGCAGACTCTTTCCAGTCATGAGTCCTTTCTCTCTCTTTTCCAGACTGATTTTTGTTTCTCTCCTTAATAATATGATTTACAATGGTGCCAGTGGGGAAGGAAGAAGGAAGAAGCTTGCTTGGTTGGTTCTTTCCAGCATCTGAAGTGGTTGGTTTCTCATTTTTTAAAATACTTTGAAAATATGGAACTAACTGGGAAGCATTTTTTAACCTGTTCAAACAGGCTGTAACATATATTTTATATAGTGTCTATATTTCTACAGCTTTCAAAATTGTAAACTAACATGACCAATGGCATTATATGATAAGAGAGATGTCATTTACTGTAATAAATGTTCTTAAACTCTCCCCAGTCAAAGCGATGTTTGGAAGTGCAGTGATGGCCATCACTAAGGCAACATTTCTCAAGATTTGATTTTCTAGCTATATGACCAGGCTTGCAGATAAGATACTCAAATGAGTTATCATCTCTCAAGCAAATAATTGAAAGCTTTGAGTAGGCTCAGGAAGTGCTTGAAAACTGTTAGCTATAAATCCATGCCCCTGCAGTCCACCCATAGATTCAACTTGCCGGCAGAAATGGCTCAGGAATGCATCTAGACCCGGTCTCACAGAGCTGTCCCACAATCACATCCCATTCTTTCCTTACTCCTTGCGGCACAGTCATTTTATCACTGCAAAATGATTGTAAAATTCTATTGATCTGATTTGATGTCATATCAAGTTTAATTTACATTGAAAAATTAGACCCTGTATGTGCAATTTAAGTAAATAATTCCAGATAGCACAAATGTTAGCCTCCTGTTTGTGATCTTTTTACTCTAATTGACTGTCGACTAAATCAAGGTCAGTAAGAGTATTGTAAAAGCTAAGCTAGACATGTTTATCTCTGACATGTTCAGACTAGTGTTTACTGTTGCAATCATTAATTTGAGCTAATTGGCAGTTGGCAATCAATCAGCTAGAAAACCCAGGACTACCAGTTCTTGTTTAGGCAGAATAAAACTCTCAGAAAGTATATCCCAATTTAAAATAACTAATTTTGTAATCTGTTCATTACATAGGGACAAGCAGGACTGCAAAATGCTCCATTTTCAAGTATTAATTTATTTTCCGACTATCTGCCCCTCTTTGTAAGTCAATGTTCTGTCTCTACGACTGTCTCCCTTGGCTGCCTCCCAACTTCATCACTCATGTGGGAGCACTGTCTGGCTAAAAGTTTCCACTTATGTGAATCACAAACCATGTTTCCAAATACTGTAGGCTTTACATCCACAGCGGCAATTGATCTGTGCATGATGTGTCTCAGTAACAAGGGAAAAACATGGGTGACTGAAAGAGAAACTGGATGATTAGAATCAGGGACATAAGCTGGCCTTGCAGGAAATCTTCCTTAACATACGTTCCTGGCTAGAAAGGGATTAGTTATAGTCTGAAACCATGGCAATTCACATCTGTTGAGTTTCCATCCACTAGCCCAGAATGGTGAGCAAGCAGGAACCCCAGAGATACACAGCAATGAACTTCCAACCCAAAGGTGGCCACCTGCTGAGTTGGGGTCAATACTGGGGGTTGTATTTAGACAACTAAATGTCCTGATGTTTTATTTTGTTCTTCCTCAGGCTAAACCAGAGGTCTGATAACTGCTTTCCAGCACAAACACAATGCCTCTGAAGACTTCTGTACCTTGTTTTGCACAACTGCTTCCACAGCACTGCAGTTTATGTTGAGGGAGTCACAGCATCTGAGAGTTGCCTGCTTACAGCCTTTGAGGCTGGGAGTTTTTACTGCAGTTGGCCTCAGCTCTCCCTTGTACTCTAACCTGGTTAACCTTGATGTACACAAGGAATTCTCCCTTATCAGGCCATAAAAGACTTTTGGTGTCAATTTCAGCAAGACCCAAAGTATTTACATTATACTCTATCTTAAACACAGTAGTGCCTAAAAATTGGACTGAATCCAGAAGAGGAATTCCTTGATTTTTCAGACTTGCCCAATTTTAGACTAGCCACCTCTTCAGTTTTGCAACTCCTACTACCATTACTGTTGCCTCCAGGTACTTGAATTTCCGACACAGCCTTATCCTGTTTTATGGCAAGGGGGAGGACTGACCAGTCTGACTGAGTCTGAGCATTGCATCTTGTTTACTCTTTTCCTCCTGCATTCCCAAATCCTGGACCTGTTCCACAGCTGTGAGATCAGCACCTTTCTTGGCCCTGGTGTTTTGGATGGAAACTTGACACTTGCGGTTGCTGCCTACAAATAGTCACTGTGGTCCTCCTCTCCTTCCGTGGGAAACACCCCCAAGAGCCAGAGGGTGCTGCTGCCTCCCCACTGCAAGAAAAACTCTTCTCCATTCTCCTTCTTCCTCTGTTAAGAACTTGGGATAACTCAGGACAGAAATGGAGCTTTCAGCATAGCTAAGCACACAGCATAGCCACAGCTGCAGCCAGAAGCAACAGCAAAAGTTGTGTGCCTCAGATCAGTCTGGTTACATGCTGAGTTTGCTTGTCTGCAACTAGATCCCTTAACATTTCACATTTACATCACAATTTGCCTTCACTGTGCTTTGAAAACAGCCAGTATTTCCAAAGTAAAAAGTCAGTACACAAGGGCCAATGACTGATTTAGCAGAGCTGCAATAGCCATCCCACTGCTGCTGGGAAAATGTTCCTGTGCTGGGGTGTGCCAGCCCACCTCCTGGACTGCTGGGAGCTGACACTGCTGCCTAGACACCCTCCTGGCATGACCAAAACACAAACTAAACGTCTTCTTCTTAGCTTGTCTTGCAGGCCACCTTGAAGGCTGCCACAGAGTTTTCTTTCTTTTATAAACAGTGTGCTTCCCCTTCCTTCTTGTGGGGTTTGCTTCCTGATTTCCCTCTTGCAGCTTGAACTTCCAGAGGGTTTACAGACTGGGCCGTATTTAGCTTTTGCATCCCCATGTATTCAGCAGAAGGACACATGGCACCTGCTCAGCAGCCAGGAGCTATTTTAAGCTCTTCTAAAATGGGTGATGGTATTTAGCACTTTAGGCTCAAAGTTCACATATGCACACATTTCTCTAAAACAAAGCTTTACATGTATTTTGCACCAGCCAATGCATGCTGATAAAAATCTGATTTTTTTAATCTTTATATAACACCAGATTGGTCTACAGTGACACCTCAAAGCAGCAAACATTAAACTCAGGAATTGCCCCTGCTACTGTAGCTCCAATCACCCTCCAGAAAAATACAAGTACCTTCTTACTGTCTAGATAGACACTGCCTTATGTGTTACTTTAGAAAGCAGAGATAAAACCAGCTGTATTAGCTAACCACTGCATTTGAATAGCTTTATGATTTATGTGCAATTTTCTTGTACAAAACTGAACAAAAGTTTGGAGGTTTTGTGGCAGTTTTCCACACAGGCTCAGAACCAGACTTGGAGACCTCCTTCCTCACCTCTCATGTGGCATCTGAGTCTTGACCACTGAGTGTTGTAGCAGACCACGCATGGCCCCCATTCTCAATTCAACACAAGCACGACCAAAGTAATCTTAAATTTCTCTGACCACTCTTAAGAGAAGAATTTCTTACTTTCACCAACAACCTTGGGTACCTCCCTGTTTTCCTCATATGTCACATGGTGCCCAGACTTTCCTAGGGATGTTCCTACAAAATACAGGTTGACGGTCCCAAAGGGAAGTACTTACATTAAATCCTTTGTGCCATGTCACCAAGCAGTCACAGCAAGGAAGCTGTTCATCAGACTTACCGGAGCAAACAGAAGAGCCGACCAGAGGAAAAAAGTCGGGCAGAAAGCTCAGACAAGGCACTCCAGCAACAGGACACTGGTGCTGTAATCTTGCCACTGAGAGAAGAGGGACGGGGAGACCAAATGAGGAGGGAAGGACAGAATGACACAGGAGGAGCAAACAGTGCAGGGACTGAGTGCACGCTGTGCAGGGACCGTCTCTGATAGGTGCAGGGGAAGCTGCCTGCTGGCTGGCAGCATGAGCCAGCTATGTTGGCTATTCCCTGCTCTGAAAGAAATAGCATGAGAGATTAGAGACTTGGGCCTTCAGAAAGAGAAAATAAAAGAATGATACTTACACAGCAGCTACCCTTCAAATTTAAGTCTTAATCCCTCAATGACTTGAAGCGTTGTGCTGTGTGAAATTTGTCTGTTTTGACTATGGATTGGTTGAACTTGGTTGAATTTTTCTGTGTCTACCACAAAGACTGGGATGAATTTCCCAGTGAAAATCATTGTGACCTCCCAGCTGTGATTGCCCTTTGCAGTCTGGGATTTGGGCAGGATTTGTTAAAAACGGACTGATTCTTAGTCATAAACTCATTGGCTGAAGAGACCAAAGGACGTTTTTAGTTCAGGCTCTTGCTTGAAGGAAGCTCAGCTGTGATCTCAGACTAGGTCTCTCAGGGCTTTAAATTAGTCTTTAAAACCTCCATGGATGGAGACTGCATGACCTCCCTGGGAAGCCTGTTATCTGTCTTGACTGCCATGGCACTGAAAAAGTTTCTACCTAGCCTTAACTTCCCTTAAGTTCCAGCTTGTGCCTATTGCCTCTTGTCTTCCCACTTTACACTCCTATAAAGTCCCTGTCTCTGTCTTCTTGATAATCTCCTCCAAAGCTGTCCCTTTACCAGGCTGAACATCCAACCTCTCCTTTCAGGACAAGTGGTCCAGTGCCACCACGGTGCTCCTCTGTTGAATTGACCAATTTTTCCATTAAAGCATCAGTGCTAAAAGAGCTGAGTGGTATAGCTGCCCCCCTGATCCCAGCAGGTCCCAAGCAAATACTGCAGCCAAGATAACCTGCCTGACCTGTTTTTTGCATGTGACTGTGCTGGCTCACGTTGGCCCAAAGTTGTTGAAACAAACAAGGGAGCTCAGCTGTGTGCTGCTTATGTAGCAACCAGTATTTTCCACTTCTGTGACCCACGAGCCACTCAAGCACCATCTTGAGATGAACTATCCCCTAAGCACCATCTGCTACTCACTTCCTAGAAGGAGATGTAGGTCAGTTTAATGCACAGATACGCAAACAATGGAGAAATGATAGTCTGGTACTGGAAGTGGCAGCCAGGGCTATGAGAAGAGAAACGGGACTTGGTCTCCAGTGAAAAACAAAGAGGCTCAGAACAAAAGGTGGCAAAACAAATGTATACCATAATGATTTGGAGTAAGCCTTCAAACCAATCCATGGCAACAGAACCAGAAATGCTTTGTGCCTGATTTACAAGGGATGACAGAGAAAGCAGTACTGGGCAGCTCAGTATCAAGCAGTACCAGCTCAGAAATAGTCCATATGTTAGCAGCATCTCAGACTCCTGGAGAACACTAAAGGTCTTGCCATATTTGTGGAGATGGTGGGGCAAAAAGTTCACTTGAGGTGGCTTCTCATTAGTCTTATTTCTCTACTTGGAAAAGGCAGCTCCTATAATCTGGGGATGCGTGTGTATTATGGCTCCAGGGAAAATAATTTCTTCCAATTTTCTTCAAACACTGGTGGTGGCTTGGTAGCATTCCTAAGAAAGTCACTGATTTAAGGGTAACGAAAAGGAGTGAGCTTGCAAGGTCAGGGGCTTCTGTAGAAAATCTTTTGGAAAGGGTTAGAAACTGGCTAGATGTGTTTTGAGAGCAGATAAAACTCTGGGGATGTTTGTGACAGGGCAATGTGAGAGATCAGAATACCAGCGAAGATAAGAGACTTTGTATGGGCTCTTTGTGCTTGTCCTGATTTGACTGAAGAATTCTCCCTGTTCCAGTCCTTGTTCATTTTTCTTTTGAATAAAATCAGCTCTGAGATCAAAATGCACAGCTGTGCTACCAAGGAGCTAAATAACAGCTAAGCTGCAGAAACTTACTCTGGCATATTCTCATTCCTTGGCAAACACAAGGCAAGACAGGTTCAGCTTTTCTCTCTTTTACTGGGGTTAAAGCTATTATGTGTCAGCTCATTTTTGCAACAGCCCAACAGCATGCATGGGAACTCTTATCACAGCTCAAATGACATTATGGGATTCACTGGGCACTGGGAACTTGGTCATGTCCCTGAGACATCAGAGTGTACTGATAATAGGAAATTAGTTGGAGTCATCATTATAAAAATCAGCTACAAGTAGTACAAAGCTATATATTCTGAGCTGTTCCTAAATATGCAAGTAAATAAAACAGTCTGTGGTAGAGTCAGGAAATAGAAATGCACAGATAAAATCAGTATTACTAAGTTTGTGGGGAGTATGTGGGTGTAGCTTCAGAAGATTAAAAGGGATCTGCTGGATCTTGGGGTGTGAATTGAAATAACTGTCTTAGGAATGAAAAGGGAAACTCAGAGAAATTTAGAGGAGTGTGTTGAAACTGCCATGTAGGCAATTTCCATGCTGAGGACAGCCAACTGACTGGCACTTGGACTCTGCATGCTGGGATGGTTACATCTGGCCAGCTCAAGAGAGAGTGGACTGAAAATGCTTTCTGTGAAGCCTGCACAGTGTCTGAGGTTTCAGCTTTCACAATGTTTTAGGCATTTCATGTCCCTATTTTGGGGAAGAGAAAAAAAAAATCATTCCCTAATAACAAGAAAGAGGAGAAATGTATCTTCCTCACATTAAATGTGCCATTAAATTAGATGACTCCTTGAGAATTTGCAGAAATAAAACTGAGTTTATTTTACAGGTGTGTTCAGCTATGAGCTGGATTGCATATCAATAACCCTATGCTCTCTTTGTTGCACAGTGGCATTTCCATGGAGGTCATAGGGAATATCACAAACAAACTGACTATTTCTGGATGAAACATCATCAGCATAAATCTATTGAAGGACAGACTTCCCAGGGGAGAAAGAAAATTTCTACCTGTATTTGTCATTTGCTCTATATAATATTTTCTTGGTTTTGAAAGACAGGTGCCTACCAAGGAAGGCAGGAGGTTCTCTTGGAATAGAAAAATGCAACCCCCCTCCCTCCAAATTATTAAAAGGGGCTCTCAGGCAAAGATATGAGGATAGGAATAACAGTTCCTTAATATGTACAAACAAAATAAAGTAAAACAAAAACCAAGAAACTACAACCTAATAGGAAAATTAGAGTAAGATGCAGTATTAAACAAAAAAAACCCCAAAACCTGACAGTTAGAATACAACCTAACACCCTGTCAGTCAGGGTGTTGGTAGCAGTCCAGTTGGAATGGTGGCTCCAGTAGTGCTCCTGGGGTGACAGATGGTTCTGTTGAAGCAGAGATCCTGTAGAAAGGCGGAGTTTTCCTCCAATGGTCCAGTGGTGATGTTGAAGGCTCTGGTCTTTCCTCTGGGAATCCAGTAGAAGGCAGATGCCTGTTCTATCCCAATTCCCACATTATATCCAGGTGGGAATGCTTGGCTCCTCCCCCTGGGCGGAGCATCTCACAATGGGCTGATGTCATTCTCTGAGTCATGGGGTGGGTCCTTAATTGCCCATTAAACAGGGAATGGCTCCCGGAGGGAGTTATCTATCACTCATGGGGCAATGTGTTAATGGCCCATTAACAGGAGATAGTCTGGGGGAGGAGGCAAGGAAAACACTGCCCCTCCTGGTTTCAACAGTTCATGAAGATGGAAATAGAATACAGACCCTCTGGCATATTTTTACATTGTAACCTAGGACAAATATTAAATGTGTTCAGCCTTACCAAATGGAAGGACAACTTCATCATTAAGCCAATGCTATTGAAGCTTTTGGGTCTCCTTCCTATCTTCCTTATACATACCTTTTCCCTTCTTCACCATTTTCCAGAGCTGCAACATTCAGCTGTCACCTGCTGATGCTCCCTGCTCTCCTCACTCCCTCCAGCACTAATGTTGCTTTTGGGAGTTTTTGCGCTCTTTCTATGTCCCATGGAATAGTTTAGGTGAAAGATCGATGGTTCATGTTTAGAGTCTCTCTCTCAAATGCTCAAGGGCATTTAAAAAATGCTGACTCTGAAGGCAATACTGTGTTGGTTAAAACCACTTGAAAAAGCTTTGACGGTTTCTTTTTCATGACAAGCAATTGCAAGCCTTAGTTCTTCATTCACCTAAACGAACACCTAGTTTCTGCAGAAGCCCTAATATCCACTGGAAACCACACAGACAGGTTTGTCCTGCAGGCCAGTCTTTTGACTGGCTTCTTCTGCACTGGCAAGGAAAGGAGTGTCTGCACCCCTCTGCAACTTGCAGCTGCTCTGCTCCATGAGACCCTGCTTGCCAGCAACAAGAAAATTTGGAGACTGGCATTCCCAGTCCTGTCACACACAGGGATGCAGACTTCAGTGAGCTGCCATGGTCTGCTACTTCAGTGCCAGATCTGTATCAGTGGGAGTACCATTTTTTCATTCTTGTGCAGGAACTTCTCTAAGAATCTGAACGAGTTTTTCATGGCTTTCCTCCTGAACAGTTTTTGGTTTGTTTTTTGACAGATACAGATTTTTCAAATTATAGTGTGCAGGGACAGAACCACTTGGTGTAATACCACTATTTCAGTCAATTATACTATAAACATCATTGGAAGGCCAAATACATCCTCCTTTTTGCTTCATCAAAAGCAGCATGGCCAGTAGGTCAAGGGAGATGATTCTCCTCCTCTATTCTGCTGTCCTGAGACCCCACCTACCCAGGTCAGCACAAAAAAAGGTGTGGACCTGTTGGAGCAAGTCCAGAGCAGGGGCACAAAAAGGTGGGAGGACCTCTCCTATGAAAAAAAAAAACTGAGAGAGTTGGGGTTGTTTGTCTTGGAGAAGGGAAGATCTGAGGGAACCTTATAATAACCTTCCAGTACTTAAAGGGAGCTTGTAAAAATGAGAAAGAGTAACTTTTTACATGGACAGGTGGCCAAGGGGCAATTGCTTCAAACCAAGAGATGGTAGATTTAAAGATATGAGGAAGAAATTCTTTACTCTGAGGTTGATGAGGTATTGGAACAGGTTGCCCAGAGAAGCTGTAAATGCCCCATTCCTGGAAGTGTTCAAAGCCAGTCTGGATGGGGTTTTCAGCAACCTAGTCTAGTGGAAGGGAGTTGGAACTAGATGGTCTCTTCTGACCTGAATCATTCTATGATTCTATGATTCTGTGATTTTATGAAATAACATTGATCTGTTCTGTTTAAATATGACCATAATATGCTTACATCATTACATAATAACGTACTATACTTATAGCATGATAATATCCAGTAACAAGCAGGCATGTAAAATATATATGCAAAATATATGATGAAGAATTTAGAAATGCCTATAAACATAAAACATATAATTTGAATTTAGAAAGAGCCCTCATAACTTGAGACACAGAAGCATAGTGACGTGTGAGAAGTGGTCTAGAAATCAGAAGGCTGTTGAATCTGGCAGTGTTTTTCTGCCATTGGCACCTATAACTAAACCAGTGTTGGGAGAATCCTATGATTTTCCAATGAAAAGTTTGTCAAGACCAATCTCCATGGGGTTTAATTTACTTTATAGAAACGTTGTAAACACCAGGACTAATAGGACATTTTCCATGGTGGTCTCTTGGGAATAATTTCTCTCCTGTTTAGTCCTGTGTTAATGTGAAAAAAGGAGGGGATGGGGAGTAATATATTTGCATTCCACACTGTATCAATTTTCTACAGATTTCCTAGCTCCACATCAATCTCAAAAGGGTTGGAAGGTTGTGATTTGCCTTCTAATAAGATTTTATGGCCTGAAGGGTTTGTCATATACCTAATGTTTGCTGTGTCTTTTTCTTCCAGAGCTCAAAGATCCTGGCTACCAATGGCACTTAATAAAACAACCAAATTAGCTGACACAGAAAACCC
This sequence comes from Bombycilla garrulus, assembly GCA_013400315.1. Lineage (NCBI taxonomy): Eukaryota > Metazoa > Chordata > Aves > Passeriformes > Bombycillidae > Bombycilla > Bombycilla garrulus. The sequence continues at coordinate 119,402 of VXBU01019150.1, forward strand.
CAAAAGGCAACAGACTTAACTATTTTAAGCAAATAATTTAATTCTTAATCTACATCACTGAGAATATAATTTCTGCATTGTAGGAAGGAAGCCACTCTAAGAATCTGGAGGGAATCCCCATGGTCTGCTACTGAACAGTTTTTGATTTATTCTTGGAAAGATTCAAATCTTTTGAAACTTTAAGAGCTAGCAAAATCAATTATCAGGGTTTCAATTTTCTCCGGGCAATTTCCACTGCTTCAGCTTGCCCAAGAGACAGACTCTACATAAATACATTATGCTATGTGCTTCTTGGAGAATTTGGCAGACTCAAGAATAGCTCCACTTGGAAAATCACACAAAAGGTAAAGAAAACCCTCAAGTGAGGAATTCAGTCACACCTGAATGCATATCAGCAGTTTGAAAATAACTCTTCTCCAATATATAAAGGTAATTTATTGGGAAGGGAAGGAGCAGTATTAGCTGTTTCTAGTTTTTCTGGTACTACAGTGAAGTTACTGCTGATTTACACCATTATAAGCGAACACAAATCTAGCATGAAATTTCAAAAAGGTACTGAATCCTGAAACAATCTATTTTTGTAATGTAATTTCATTTAGAAATGATACTGCTCTAGCTTGAAATGATCTTCTATCAACACATGGTGGGAAGAGAGTTGAGCCAAGTCAACCATCAACCCCATGCATTTCCCCTGAACCTGCCAGGGGGAATCTCTGGGCCCAATTCAGATGTGATCATGCTGTAAATCACATATCAAATGTAACTGGGAAGTCTTTTAAATGCCAGTCGTATGTCGGTCAAGGGTGAGTTATAGAGAAGAAATTATCTATTCTGGCATGATAATGTAGTCTGAATTACTTTGTAAAAGGTACTTTGTTTTTCCTTCCTTTTCTAAGTCCTTCTATTTGCTAGTAATGTTCACTTGCATCAGTTTCATTATCAATATGTATCATTTCTTTTAGATTGCTGCTAGAACTGGCATATAAAAATTAGAAATGGAAAAAGACTCATTAAAGGCTCAGTTCTGCAGCTGCTTCATGTATGGAGCTGTCACTGATTTTCCAAGAAGCACCTGCTTGTGAGCAGCAGAGAGAATAAAGCAAATTAGAAATTGAAGGCTTGAATCTCTCAGCTGTATGGGCTGTACATGGGCAGGACAGCATCTCATAATTGGAGCCAAGCATCTTTCTCTGGAAAGGTCCAAATTCTGCTGATAATCATAAAGAAGCTGAGGGGGGCAGAGAGCTGAACAACATTTAGGTTAAGACTAACCTGTCTAGGAATACAGGAGGAAAGATTAGGAGCTAGCACAGTGAAAATGACACAGGCTGAGATAAATGACGCTTGGAAATCACAGGAACATTTGTGGTGAAAGATAAAGATCTGTAGAAAGAAGCAGGAAAATAAGACACAGTGATGGTGAAATAAGTCCTAATGAGGATCTTATTTTATAGGATAATGACAGGGTGGACAATGAACTGTTAGTTCAGAAGAAATGATCCTGTGATCAGCAGAACTGGCAGCACTACTCTGTGATGTCTAAAACTGCTGCTGGTGTAAACACCAATGACCTATTTTAAGGCATGCATGGAAATAGAATCACTACATGGAATATAGAAAAGAATGCAAGAAGTATATTGGCACTGGCAGATCAGAACTGTGAAACTGTGTCAGTCGGACTTTTATAAGGGTTTTCTAGCTATGCAGAAGCACCTTATTAAACATAACATTTGTGGGACCAAATTAATAAAGAAGAGAAAGGAACCCAAGAGATGAAAGGATGAATAAAGAAAAGATCTGGTGTGAGTGAGCTTCATATTTTTCTAAGCTGAAAGACAGATACCAGAGGTGGCACCAATGTCCCCAGCTTGTTAGAATAGTACATCTTCATTCTGTGTACATAAAAAGCCTATACAAGACATATTTATTGAGAAAGGCAATTTGGCCTCTAATTTAGAACCTGGACTTGAATAGAAGTTTACAGAGAGATACATACATAATATTTAGCATTAGCCTTAGACACATCTTCAGATGTGTCTCCAAAAGTCTATTACTCTATTACTATTGTTATTATTATTATTACAGCACTCAGGCAGAAAGGGACCTGGGGGTACTGGCTGACAGCTGCCTGAACGTGAGCCAGCAGTGTGCCTTGGTGGCCAAGAAGGCCAAGGACATCCTGGCCTGTATCAGGAACAGTGTGGCCAGAGGAGCAGGGAGGTCATTCTACCCCTGTACTGGCACTCGTGAGGCAGCACCTTTAGTGCTGTGTCCAGTTCTGGCCCCTCAGTTTGGGAAGGACATCAAGACCCTTGAGTGTGTCCAGAGGAGGGCAAGGAGGTTGGTGAGGGGCTGGGAACACAAACCCTGTGAGGAACGACTGAGGGAGCTGGGGCTGTTTAGGCTGGAGAAAAGGAGACTATGGGGCAACCTTATCACTCTCTACAACTTCCTGAAGGGTGGCTGTAGTCAGGTGGGGGTTGGTCTCTTTCTCCAGGCAGCAACTGACAGACCGAGGGGACACAGTCTCAAGCTGCGTCAAGGGAAATATAGGCTGGATAGTAGGAAGAAGTTCTTTGTGGAAAGGGTGATAAAGTACTGGAGTGGCCTGCCCGGGGAGGTGGTGGAGTCACCGTCCCTGGACATGTTTAAAAAAAGACTGGATGTGGCACTTGGTGCCATGGTTTAGTTGAGGAGTTAGGGCATGCGTTGGACTCGATCTTGAACGTCTCTTCCAGCCTAGTGATTCTGTGTGTTTCTGTGGGAATTTGAAGAGTGTTTTTCCTCTAACAGCATTCTAAAAGAGAGGATGGGTCAGATCTCAGTGCTTTTCAATAGCCTCAGAGCAGTTATGTAATTTGAGACTCTCAAATTATTTGGAGTGTGGGGAATTACTGAACTAAGGGAAGAAAATTAACTATTTAGCCTCCCACTTGGAATCAGAAAGAACAATTCTAGATCACTTGGAAACTCACCATCAGGCAATCTGTAATATTCTCTGTATTTCTACAGCATTGCAAGATACATTACTAGTTACTGTTTGCTTCTGTGGCTTCCAATGTTTTCTAGGTGTGTAGTAGCTTGCATGCAAGCTTGTAATATAACCTATTAAGTAATTTCAACATCAAGCAGCAGTGAACTGCAAAAAGCACATTGTACTCATTATTTGAAAGGGTAAACTGAGACAGAAAGTGTTTCATGTTAATGCACAATAAATAAGGACTTGCCCAAGATCATGCAGATGGGAACAAGATGTGCTCAGATTCTTTTCTACTTTAATTGTGGCATGTTGGCTTAATACAGGAAGACCAGAGTTGCATACTCAAGAGTGAAAGAGAAGTCCACCTCACAAAAATGTGCTGTGTCTTTGTGTGCTTTATGTGCCTTCACTTTCTGCAAAGGGTTTACATAGTCTGACAAATTCTTGCGACCTGTCCAGTCAGCTTGAGCAAAGACGGTCTAAAACCCACACTGCTTTTAACAAAGGAGGGCTAAGCTAAGTAAATGTAGGACTGGAGGGCCTAAATATTAACCAATCGTACAAAATCTCCCTGATAATAACTGCAGTCCACATGACCAGGGAAATCTGTAATTCTGATTTTCCCTAAATTCAGAAAACATCTGTGAGATCTCTGAGAAATTTCAGAGGCTGTGATAATGACAACGCTCACAGGAGAATGCAAATAAAATCACAGGACTGTAATATCAATATTCTAATGACTAATAAATATTACCTTTTCTCAGTTTGTTTCCCTTCCCTCCTCCCCACCCCCATCATTTGGTCTCTCATCTGTCATCCCTGTCTTGTAAGATAGATAGTAAGTCACCCAGAGCTACCATTCTGTTACATGATTGTGCATTCCTGGTGCAGCAGACTCCTACTGTCTGGTTGCACCTCCAGTCTTCTCAGTGTTGGCTTCTGTGCCATAATCTTTTCTCTCTAGGAGATCAGTACCAGAACAGGAAAGGATAGTCACAATTCATAAGACTGTGGACTGTTTTACCAACCACAAAATAGTATAAAAAAAACAAACAAAAACAAAACCAAACAAACAAAAAACCAAACAAAAACAAAACCAAAAAAAATTAAACAAACAAAAAAAAACACACACAAAAAAAAACCAAAACCAAACCAGTTTCTAGCACTATCCCTTCTCACTTATTTGCAGTCACAAAGAGGAAAAACTTTTAGAGGGCACACCAGTCAGTAAGGCCCCCAGAAACCTCCTGTGTGCCAGCCAACAGCAAGCAAGGAGAAAATGTAGCTCTTTTAAGTCTGACTTTCTCTATATTCTCTTTTATTTTATGTCACCAACTAATGTTTGACTAGCTGGGTACTTGTGAGTCTCTTTCAATTTCATGACCCAGTTCCTTCATAGACTGCTAGGTGTCAAGGATACCTATAGCTCATCAGTCTTCCACATAACCTTCATCAACAAAGTGGAAGAAGAAAGTCATGCAGCATTTCAGCATGATCACCCATCTCAGGCAATAAACACTGAGGGGTCATGAATCTGGTAACTCTTGGCACAGGCAACTTGCCTTTCTAAAGGAAGTACAAAATCTCCCTGATAATAACGGCTGCTTTACTGGCAGTGTGAATTGGTTTGGATGTTAAATATTATATACACCTATGTCTTTACTATTTTAGCAGAACAACCAGAAAACAAAAGTGCCTGTACCCCAAAGATGTGACATACATGAGAGTGATTCATGAATGTACTTAAGCTTCCTTAAAAAGCAACATGCAATTTCCTCACAATGAAAGAGGCTGACCAAAGCCACTGACAAGCACTTTGGAGATGCTCATTGTTGTGGGGAAGGAAAAAAAAATTAGAAAAACATTAGTCAATCACATTTCCATCTACTTTCCTTTCTTTTTCAGTAGTTAAAGGCCACCTGCTACCAGGATGATATAAACCCCACAGAACCAAGAAAGAAGACATTTTCAAGTTATTTCACTTTAGGCTGAGGAAAAAAAAGTGATCATAAGGTCACAGTAGTTCTTTATCAGAATGATTTTAACAGTAATAAACCCCAATAAGTTAATGTCAGAGCAAAATATGGATCAGGACATACTCTAATAATAATAATCCATTTTAACCAAAACACCCCTTTAAGATCATACTCAAATATGTGACACTATATTTGAATTAAGTTAATGAGAACATCAGATAGACTCTCAGTCATCATAGTGGTAGTGAATTCTGACATAATCCAATCTGAAATTATCACTGTTAATGAGGTGTTGGAGTTAGAGAGGACTGTTCATGCCTGCATCTGCAGTGCTGTGCTCATGCAAGACTTTAACTTGATCCAGCAGTGTATCCAGTAACACCACTCCAGACTCTTAAGAAGGGCTTAAAAGACACAAGACTAATTTATACCACTATGGTATGACCTGACCAAGTAACATATTGTCCTTCTAAAATGAATAATGTGTTCTGAGCACATTTAGGCCCACTGATTCTGGTGGGGTAACTTCAGGGGAGCTGAAGTAACTGCATTAGACTCAGAATATGCTATGCATTTTTGGCATAAAGTACTACCTGCACTCCAAAAAGGATCCCAAGGCCATGGCTATACTGGATAAGCTCAGTCAGGCCTTGATTTTTGACTTGGACTTCACTGACCAAGCAGTAACCTAGGTCAGAACTGGAATCAAAGATCACTGATCTACATTTTGGTTATAAAGCATATCTGCAAAAAAATCACAGGTGAATAATAAAGTTAAGTCCTGTTAATCTTTACAATTCAAGACCACTGTCTTTTGAAAGCTAACCATAAAAACCCAAAACCAAAACCAACCAGAAACAAACACCACCCCCCTCCAAAAAAAAAAAAGGGGAAAAAAAAAAAAAAAAAAAAAAAGGGGAAAAAAAAAAAAAGAAAAAAAAGGTGAATAGAATGTACCTTCTGAACTTTGCCTTATCTTCAATCACAGTTATGAGAATGCCATTCAGGGCAAAGCTGTTACGTACAGTAAGAGCTGGAGAGATCTGAAGGAGAGGCAAGGAGGAAAGTAGTCGCCTTTCATTCCTTAGGCCAAAATACTGAGAGCTCAGCTTTGGAATTTAGAAGTGCTCTGCTTCACTGATTCCTGTGGAGCCAATCTTGCCCTTAAAACACAGACTTTGGTAACAGAGCCTGGGGGAAAACAACACAGTACTCTGATAAAGGACTTCATTGCTTGCAGTATTTACGTATAAAACAAACTACGTCAAAAAGACCCTCAGACTAAGAAATTTGGGCTAAAGGAGTCAGTCTAGTAGAGTCACTGCGTGTATTAATCTAATTTTGGTGAAGGCATTGTGGAATTGCCAAGAAGCAATTTCTGCATTAGGTAAAGGGTCTACTCCATCAGCATCCATCACTATTCATTCTGACTGCATTAATTCAGTTAAAATGTATACGATAAATCAATTTAAAAGGCTGCTCTCTTAAATACTTTAATCAATAAGAAAGGCAGGGCTTCAGCTACACCTAGCTACAAGCTCCCAGTACTGCAGCCTCTCCGCAGCACTATGACAGCAAGGCTTTATCTGTCGTGGTAAATAGCTACTGCTCTGCTTCAATACAGAAACTGTGAATTAAAACGAAGCACCTTCAAGTAAGTATCAATAATTTAAACAGCTCCTTGTAAAAATCTGTGTGATTATCTGTTCATTGGCATCCTTCGTGTAAAGTGCTTAATTAAAATGTCAGGCAGGGTCCCAAAAGGCGACAGCTCAAACAGAGACCAAGAAGCAGGAGATGGGATTGCAGGCTGCCCTGCAGCGGGTCCCTCTCTTATGAGCCAAGGGCGGGGCAAGATGCCTGTTAGAGGTTGCTCTTCTCCTTATAGGGCAAAATCACAAGGCGACTTGAGACAGAGCAGTTGTCACCCTCCCCTACCATCCCAGGGCACAGCTGCAATAATGCACAGCACTGGCTGACCATGCATCCCAAAGGAAACACGCTGGTGCCCCAAATGCTTTCAATGCTTACGTTTGCCCTGATTAAACAGGAGTGAGGACATGAGGAATCACAAGGCCTGTGGTGCTTCCTGGTCACTGAAAGAGTCCCACCAGACAAAGCTAAGATAGTGTATTACTGGGGATTTAAGAAGAGAGAAGGTGGTTTTTAGAAGCACAGGCTTCAAGCCTGTGTTTTGGCTACAACAGTTTTCAGTGGGACAGCTGATGGGAATGGGACTGCTCCCTATTTGCAGTCCAGGAGCAGGGACACACATCCTGTTTCTACCCTCAAGAATGGAGACTGGTGCTCAAAACTGCAGGCTTCATTGGCTCCATCTAGCAGCAGATTTACTCATTTACATTCACCTGAGAAAATTCAGGTTTTTCTTGTAAATAACAGTCTGTGAAGAAGGTTAACATCTCAACACGTCACGTTTTCTTGAATTCTCCACTTTTCTGGCATACAGTGTTGTGCCCTATCAGACATGATGAGCAAAACCAACCCGTCCCGGCAACTCCACTGATAGGCACCCATTCATAGCATGTGGTTAAGGATTTACTGGTCTTCAGACCTTTTCCCTAAAACTTTTTCTGTGACGATCACTAATTTTTTTTCTGTCTGCTACTTAGAAAGGCTTTGTATTCATCCCCGTACCTGTATTTGAACCTTGCCCTTCATCTCCTTGTTGGATCACACACCAGCCTTAGTGCAGTCTGCTGATAAGCAACCCAAAATATTACTATATAACCCTTAAAATCCTATAAGGAACCTAAAATACAACTATTTAGTTTCTGTACAAAGAAGTCTTTCCCCATCATTGGGAAATTCTAGGAATTAATTTCTGCCTTCATACCCTAATTCATATGAAGTTGATGGAGGGCGTATAACAGTATGAGATTTGTAGACAAAGATAATATCACTTATTAGACCAAATAATGTAACTTGAAGTAAATAGAAAAGATTTTGAGTATCAAGCCTTTAAATACGTATCCTGGCAGAGAGAGAGAGAGAGAAAAATCTGAAATACTCTGTATTACCTGTATTTGAACAGTAGCAGATAAGACATCTTATATACTTTCAGAAATGTCCCCCTCTCCTGCACAGTGCACTAGTGGCAGCAAAACAGCCTGCAGCAGAAAACTCACAGGGCAATTCATAGGAGGCTCTTGGTCAAAACTGTCCTCAGCATCCTATTGCAATGAGCATCTGCTGAATTATTAGCTTTTGAGCTTAAGAAATGCTGTATACTAATAACTTCAACCACAGTTTTAGGAACTTGACAATTCTGAAAGTTTCTTTTATTTTACTTTATTGCTCATAAAATAGGTAAGAGAGAGATAACAAATTGGCCCAGTGAAAGACAAAGGTATGAAAAGTGGTTAACATTCCACGAAGCCTGATAAAGTGGAAAATGTTTTGCTTGGTTTTAATATAGTAAATAAGTCTTTCAAAATCTGTTTCAGGCCTGTGATCAAATTGGCCCTCTGTAATTTTTTAAGAGGGGGGAAAGGCACAGCAGATGGAGAGGGACTGAACCAACTCTATTAAAAACCTGGTGCTGCAAATTTTTTCTAAAATGAGGCAAAGAGAATAACAGAGAACCTACCATAACAGCAGCTCATCTGTTCAGTCATTTGATGTATCTCTTTATTGTTGCAGTTACTGAGACTCAGCTTTATCTTGTGCGTGAGCACAATAGTGACACCATATTGAAATGTGTAAATATATTTTCATAAACTATGTAAAACACCTCCTCTTTACTGACAAAATGATGCACTTAGAAAACATGAAATCCTGAGAAAATGCTGCTGCCTTGGAATCCAAATTCCTCTGATTCCTCATCTGAGTTTTATTGCACATGCACTGTTATCTGACAAATATATCTGCCAGACTATTTAAAAAATTGTCTTATCATTTAAAAAGCTCCTGTCAATGTTACCTAGTCCTTGTTCACACTGCTATCCCTATGAGTGATGATACAGAAATAGATCAGGTTAAGGTCGGTGTGTGTAGCCTAGATCCATAACACTGGCATTTCTCATTCCGGTCTGCAGTAAACCTGAAGTATTTTTGAAGAAGTTAAGGCTTCAAAAAGGACAGCTGTAGGATCAGGGACAAGAACTGCTTTTTCTGACTTAGTTTCCCTCTGCTCAGTCCTTGTGATCCATGATTTTGCTGGGATTTCTGATACAAGGGTGTATCGTCCCCTTGGGTCCAGCTCACACATTAAGCCCTGGTGTGCCACACAGCAGGAAGCAAAGACAGAGGGCAGGAGGAAGAGGGTAGGAACAAGGTAGGAATAGGATGATTTCTATAGCCAAATGTTGATGCAGAAGTCACCTATGCCCTGATGAACTACGTCAGTGTGGCTCCACAGACACAAGCCTTTGGCTGAACACCAGCAGTCCACAGTGCTTTGTATCCAACTGAGTGTGGAAAATATTTCCCTGGGGAAAAAGAAAAAAGAGTGAGTAAAAAATGGAACAAATGAAAGGAACTCCGCAAATCCAGATGTTGGAATTTTCCAATCCCCCTAGCAAGACAAGATAAGCAGGGGATAATCCTTGTTTATATAACTTTTTTTAAAACTTTTTTTTTTTTTTTACTTTTTCCAAATTAAGGGTCTTGGAAAGTAAATACTGAAAATCAATTAGGTGAGTGTTCATGTTGGAAATATTCTTTCTAACTGCTGTAAATCTGTAGGTAGTGCCAGGGCTTGTGCAGTAAAGTAGTGCCTAATTTTGCAACACATAGCTCTTAATGAAATCACATTACTAAGNGGCCCCGGGGGACAGCGCCCGGGCCCCTCGGTGGGCGGGCTCTGCCCCTCCTGCGGCCTCCAGCCCAGCGCCCACCCGTGAATTCTTGACTGCCGGGGAACAAGGACGAGGACGGCATTAATCGGTGCCTAATTTCCCACCGAGCGCGCGTTGCGTGGCGGGCCGGCTTAGGGCTGATCTCCCTTCCAAATAAAGAAGCACGTCTATTTATGGCCGTGGCTTAAAAGAGGAGCAGATCTCATGTACCATGTTGGAAGTTCTTGAAAAACTGCCAAAGTACAGAGGTCAAGTTTCCTGTACTGACAGCAACTTAGTGGGATGGGAGACGGCAGTGTCCTTCGTGAGGAGCTGGAGAACTGGGTCACTGTGCATCCGTCACTAATTGCTAGGTTCCAATAAATAAATTACTTCAGTCTGTTTCAAAGCGGTGTGGAGGACAGAGAGAATCTACTTGAAAGCCTGTTCCTGCCTCAGCCATGGGAGCCAGTTGGGAGCATTGCCAAGGGGTTCATGTTGGCAAGATGAGGGTCAGGCCCCCAATATTGCTCAGTAGATGATATAATGAATAAAAAAACACACACTTGTGCTATCCACTGGGATCTGACTCTTCATTAGAAATTAAGGGACAAGGCAGACAATATGATTGTTTGGCAAATTTCCCCAGGGCCTACTTTTAAGAAATCATAAAACCTCTTGGCGATGCCTTGCCCAAAGTCAGTGCTTTCAGTAGCTGCTGTTACTCAGAGGCAGCAGCTCTCAGTTACACGGAGTTGTACGCAAACAGACTCTACCAGTGTGCCCATGGAACTGCCTACTCTTGGAAATCCTTGCATGGAAGGATTTAATGTTGACAGACTTAAGTAGTGATGTCTCAACTGTGAAGAATCTGTTGTTTAACCAACTTTATGAAGCAAAAGTGCCTATCATTAAAGTGAGAGTATTCCCTTTGGTTTTAGAAGATCATCGAGGCTTTAAAATCTATGCAATTTCGTATGCACATAATTTGATAGCCTGTTTTACAAGAAGTTGATTAGAATCAGAAAAATCACCCTCCCTAACTCCCACAGAAGAGGGCAATGAAACGCGTGCAGATCAAACAGCCTTAAAATGGAGAAAGGATTTATATAGTGGCAAATTGGGCAATGGCTCTTAAAACTACAGCTGTATTCTTCTAAACACTCTTACGTTATTGGTGAGTTAGTAAGTTATGATTTGCTATCATTTGATGTAAAATTTACTGTCACAAAACATTAGCAATCACTGGCTGAAACCAGAAGGCTGCTTTTTTATAAAATTCCTGGTATTGAGTTTTCTAGGAATGGACTGTCACTGCCTGCAGAGTGTTTTCTCATCTCAGTTTTTCCCAGAAGCATACACGTCCTTCTTTTTATCTTTGCTAAAACTTTTTTTTTACATTCATAAATATGTTAGCTGCTTCATGTCTGTAAAGCAAAGAAGGACAAGTATCACTTTTCTCACCAGCTAGAGCAATCTCAGAAATAGTAATCGGTATTACAATAGTAATAGTAATAGAATTTAATTTCCCAGCTTGAGTCAAAACACTGCCATTTACACTCCCATTGTGTGGTGATATCCTCTTGTTTACGTGACCAGGTTTAAAATTTAACTACATCCACCATGCTATTTTTCTTCCTAATTCAGAAGAAATGGATTAAAAAGTAAGCAAAAAGAAAGCTCAATAGTATTGCTCCTCTATCGAACTTGGGAAGCATGGCTAAACAGGATTACATCTATTATTAGGATCCTTATCCCACAGCCCTCACCAAACTAATAACTTGTGCAGGAGCTTTGCCAAAGGCTGAGTGAGGGCAGAAGGCAGCAACAGTTGGCACTAAATGTCAGCTGCCTTAAAATAATAGGCATTTTTCTCCAAAATATTTTAAGTAAGACCTGTATGGATTTGTGTCAGTGGCTTCAGTTGGCAGCAATTTCTGAGAGAGAGGGGTCAGATGTCCCACTGTGGAATACTTCATGATATTCCCCTTTTCCTAAGTCACTGGAAATGAAATTATTCCAATGTCATGCAGATCTGGATTGATGCAGCAATCTCCTGTGTTACCCTGTGAGGTGAGAGAGAGACAGAGGGTGACACCGACCACCCTCCCTTCCCACGTTACAAACACGTTTTACATAGCTCCTCCAGGTGAGATAATGAATATACAAAAGAACAAAATCTACTATATAAATGAAAGCAGATTTATAAAATTACAAGTTTAATAGATAAATATAATAAATACTTTATGCATCATAACTCTGGACAACTACATTTAAAGCAAGTATGTTGGCAAGTCACAAAAAAAGTTGCGCCCTCGGCAACTATATTTTTCAGAAAACCACACTGACAGGCATATTACAATGTAACGCATGAGGCTTTATGCTGTACGTATGTTCAAATCCCGCTCACCTACCAAGTTCACCATGACATACATATGGGTGTAGTGTACTTTCTATCCTGGAATGTCTTTTTGCACACCAACATGGTTGTACAGATAGATGTTATGTTCTACTTACCAAAGACAGTGGGAAGAGTTTTGAAGAAAAATACTGGTAAATGACTTCTAGAAAAACTAAAGTATTTCTTAACTTTTTATTGACATTGGCAAATTAAAATAGAATAAATTAACAATATTTTCTCAAAAAAATGTTTTGTACAAAAATACTGTCAAAATTTCCTGAAAAGCTTTCAACACAGTAGTATCTTTTCATGTACTGAATAAACTATATTAGCACAGTGTCAAAACGCTGAAGACAGAAACCAAATAAAAAAAAATCTGTGAAATGTTTGCCACTAGTCAACATTCCATCCACACCATATTATTGTCTGTACATATGGGGGAGGGGGAATGGGTAGCAGACTTTTAAGTAACAGTATTACTTTTCCTGATCTGGAAAGGTTTGGCCCACATCTGTTAAGCTTCCAGTTTAGTGTATTCAGAAAAAAAAAAAAATTAGTCTGCACTGCAATGCATAGTTAAAAATTAAGCAAGATGGCAGCTTTTGTGCAGTAGTATCTGCCCTTCAAAGTTCATGCAACCAACTAATGCAATTTTTTTCCCTGTTCACTCAGAATTTGAATGCAGTTCAAGTCACTGGAAATCATTGTTTACAAAATCCACAAGATTAAGCAATTTGCCAAGATTAATATCTAACAGTCCGGCACTGTGGGAATTATGGGCACGTTACTGCGAGGAAATTAAGAGTAGGTCAGAAGGGGGTCAACCAACATAAAAAGGCAGAGTTCGCTAGATATTATTACTACAGGAGGGGAGGTGAGTGACAAAGCTACAAAAAGAAAAAAAAAAGTGTCAGCGATTAAAAAAAAAAAAATATACAAGCGCTTGACTCTGCTTTCCAGATTCTCACCTTTTCGAGCCCTGAAAAGTGAGACACCGTGTCTAGGGGAATGTTTTCATTCGCACTGATAAAAGTCCTTTGTTTGTTTTAAATGAATCAGCAGCTCACCCTGCTGGGCTGCTGTTTGCAAACGAAGTCTGTCATGAAGTCAAACTCGTTCTGTCCCAACCACAGCTCGGGAAGCTCCTTGATGCGATCCAGCCCCATTTCGATGACTAAGGACATGAGGACCTCCTCGTCGATGAAGTCCGTGTCTATGACATTGGGCGGCAGCATTGCCGCGGGGACGTGGGGGACGGCGGGCGGCAAGCCGCTGCCGCCGCCGCCGCCGTGCTTGGGGTTGCAGTCCCTGAAATGCTGCTGGCTGCCGCCGTTCAGCTGGTGGCTACCGGGGTGCAAGTCCGGCATGTAGTGGCTGTGGGGGTAGGGGTGGTGGCTGAAGTACTGGTTGTTCAGCTTCTGGAGCTGCATGCTGGCGCTCAGCTGCCCTCCCGGGCTGGCGACGGGGGGGGCCATGAACTGGGAGCCGCTGAAGCGGGCGGGGGACGGCATGCTGCCGGCCGGGTGCCCTCCGCTCACGCTGCCCGGCCCCATTGCGTGCCTCACCCCGCTGCTCGCGTTCATACTCCCAGCTCCGTAATGTATATGGTCGCCCATCAGGGCGCTGAAGGCGTGCTGCTGCGGCGGCTGCTGCTGCTGGTGGTGGTGATGGGGGGTGGGAAACTGCCCCATGCCCATCCGATGCGCAGGGTGGTGGTGGAGCCCGCCGGATCCGTCGGGGAATCGCCCGTGGTTCATGGCCATCATGTGGTCTGCCATGGCTTACCTGGAAAGTTAGCATGTGAATACCTTAGGAAAATACAGCCTCCTCGGACATCCAGCCGCCCTCTCCCGGACCAGCTGCATCTGCCCGGCCCTAGCAGAAATTACTTCGCTGGTCCTGCAGTCCTCTCTCCCTCCCGGTGGAGGGAATAAAAAAAAATAAAAATAAAAAAAAAAGCTCCCAAAAATCTACAGTGGCTCCACCATGAGTACAAAAGGAAAAATAGGAGAGCCCGCAGAACGAAAATCCCGATCCCCTCCGCTAATCCGGTGGGCAGCACGCCTTCCCACTCTAAGTCGCGCATACCTATCGGCTGGGAGCGTCGCATTCGGCCACCGCCGCCGCCTCCCCGCACGCTCCGGAGCCGCCCAAGCCCCCCGGCTTCGCCCGCGAAAGCAGCGGATTCCCACGGCACTCTCGCTAACTTGCGGGGAGCAAGCAAAGAATCGGCAAGTCCCACCTAGCCGCTGTCAGCAACTTTTGGAATTAAATCCCAATTATTTTGGTGAAAATACGGCAATGGACAGATAAGGACATGAAGCCAGGCAGCTGAGAAACACCTTTCCTCGCGTGTTTATACAGTCACGTTTTTCCTATTGCACACAAAAGGGACCCCCGGCCCCAGCCACGAGAACCGCCGCACTCACCTCCCGGCTTCTTTCTTCTTCTCCTTCAAAGGTGGCGGCGGAATCAGTCAGCGAGAGTCATCCAGCATAGAGAGGGCTTCTTCGGCTCCCTCTCCCCGGCGCTGACGTGACCGGCGCCGCGATCGCTGCCGCAGCCCCGGAGCTGGTTCTCGCCCCTTCGCGAGGCGCATCGGCACTTGCCGACAATGAGCTGTGCTCCTTACACGGCTTTGGCCGCGGCTAATATAGGATTTCAGAAGGGAGGAGCAAAACCCTTACAGGCAACCAGAAGTAAAACCTGGAGCAAGCGGGGCGGGGGG